>CM069159.1:8609023-8866523 GCA_035221665.1 Okamejei kenojei
GTGGGGAGAAAGGATAGAAAAGATATAAGGGAAAAAATGAGAAAGTAAGGTATTATATGTTAATTGGTTTATAATGGAAATATGGGGAAGATAGAGTGTAAGGGATTAAGATGTGGGTTGGGAGTAATATTTGGAGGATGGTAGATGGGGTATGGATATATAGGGTGTGTTGGTTGGGGGGTGGGGAGGGGGAGTGTAAAGAAAGATGTTAGGTGGTATGGGGGGGGAGGGTAAGTGTGTGTTGGTTGAAGGTTTAAGGTTGTAGGTTGGTGAAATGGGAAGGGGAAGGGATGTGAGAGAAAGCAAGGGATATATGAAGTAGGAGTTGTAAATTATTACTTAAGATGGGGAGTAAAATACCCAAGCAAAATATGAGGCGCTGTTCCTCCAATTTGAGCTGGGCCTCGCTCTGACAATGGAGGAGGCCCAGGACTGAAAGATCAGATTGAGAATGGGAGGGGAAGTTGAAGTGCTGAGCCACCGGGAGATCGGGAAGGTTAAGACGGACTGTGCGAAGGTGTTCAGCGAAATTATCGCCGAGTTGAGCTTGGCCTTGCCGATGCGGAGAAGTTGACACCTGGTAGAGCGGATACAGTAGATGAGGTTGGAGGAGGTGCAGATGAACCTCTGCCTCACCTGATGTCAAGATAGTCAAGACAGCTAGGGACGTCAGTAGGTTTATAGTGACTATCTCGACTACACTTGGCTATATTATTTTAACCATTCCCTACCACCCTGCTTCCTGAGATGCTCCCTGACCCGCTGAGTTACTCCAGCATTTTGTGTCTTCGATTTAATCCAGCATCTGCAGTTCATTCCTGCACATTTTGTCACCCTTGATTTAGTTCAGTTTAGTTGAGGGATACAGCGTGGAAACAGCCCCTTCAGGCCACCGAGTCCTCGCCGACCAGAGAACGTCCATGCGCCATGTAACACTATCCTACACACACTGGGGACAGTTTACATTTAACCTGCAAATCTGAATGTCTATGGAGTGTGGGAGGAAACCGCATATCTCGGGGAAAACCCATGCGTTCACGGGGGAGTACGTACAAACTCCGTACAGACAGCACCCGTAGTTGGGATCGAACCCGGGTCTCTGGCGCTGTGAGCGCTGTACGGCAGCAATTTCTACTGCTGCACCACCGTAGGTCACCGGTTTAGGTAACTGAAGCGCTCCACGATTCTGCCCGTCAACTCCCTCATGTAGATCATACAATCCCCACTGGCATGGCATCCTATATATACTCCATAACCTTCATTGTCTTAAGCACCTGTAACAGAGGACCCTTGGCAAGGTGCGCAATCAAACAAACTATTGACATTGGCCACTACAAAAGGAATGTAAGCCCATTGACCAAATAGTTAGTCCCTAAGCAGACAGAAACAACAGATATGCTGAAGAAATTAGCCAGTCGTCAGCAGCTGTGATAGAGGAATACTAGTCAAAAGTTTTTTGGGGAATTTTTAGTCCTTCATGAATTCTTCTTACAGATATCCTCACCCCCCTCTTTCACAACCCCCCCCCCCCCACTCCTCTCTCAGCATCCCCCCCCCCCCCCCCCCCCTCCTCTGCTAGTATAAAACCTGGACAAACTTCTTTAGGAGAAGGAAACTCAATAATTATCAACATAATGCAATACTTGACGGCTCTAGGACTATGCTTGTCTTTATTAACTGGGTTGCAGAATGTAAGACTAACTGACCATTCCAGATGTGTACCTGTATCTGTACTCTGAGACTGTAGTCTCTCGCGTGCAGCACGATGGGCAAATGGTAGAGCTAGAGTTGCCTCACATCGCCAGAGACCCAGGTTCGATCCTGACTACGGGTGCTTGACTATACTGATTTTGTACCTTCGCCCTGTGACCGCTTGGGTTTTCTCCAGGGTCTCCCGGTTCCTTCCACACTCCAAAGACGTACAGGTTTGCTGGTTAATTGGCTTGGTGTCAATGTAAAATTGTCCCCAGTTGTGTGTAGGATAGTTTTAGTGTGCGGGGATCACTGGTCAGTACGGAATCGGTGGGCCAAAGGGCCTGTTCCCGCACTGTATCTCTAAACTAAACAAGTCCAAGTCAACAAAACCCTGGACTCTCCACAAGTGGGTGTTAAGAGTCTTATTCTCACTTTGCTTTTGTCCAGAGCCAAATCTCACTCCAGCCTTGGTCAAATCCTGGGGCTATGTGTGGGACGGAGTGTCCAACCTTGGCAACGTGGAAGCATGGACTCAGGCTTGACGCTCAGGGACAAGAGAGAGAAAATCTCCCACATGCAGGAGTTATATCTGGAATTATATCTGGCTGGAACGCCGCCACAGCCAGGAAGTCGGGCCACCGGAACGCCGCCACAGCCCTGAAGTCGGGCAGCTTTGCGATGGTAAGTAAGTCCTGGCTCTGCCTCCGGAGCCTCGAGGTCGGTCCCCGTTGGAGGCCGCCAGCTCCGCCATGAGGCCTCAGCGCAGACGGAGATGGAGAGGGGGGATACGACAAGAAAAGGTCGCGTCCCCCGAAGGAATAGATCAAAAACAAGCTTCCCCCCCCCCCCCCCCCCCCCCCACACACACACACACACATACACAACCCAACAAACCAAAATAAACTGAAACGGGACAACAAGAAAACAAAAAAAAGACAAAATGGACTGCAGGCGAACCGCAGCTGCAAGGCAGCGCCGCCACTTGCGGATCAAACCCGGGTCTCGGGCGCTGTGAGGCAGCAACTGCATCGCTGTCCCACTGTGCCATCCTATTGCCCCCTTCATAAGTTTACAGGTGGTAGGACCAGAATGAGGCCATTTGACCCATCATGTCTACCCCGCCAGTGAATCTTTCCTTCCTAACCCCATTCTCCTGCCTTCTCCTGCCTTCTCCCCATAACCTCTGACACCTGTACTAATCAAGAATCTATCTATCTCTACCTTCAACACATCCATTGATCTGGTCTCCGCAACCTTCTGACTAAAGAAATTCTCCACAAAACTGACCAATCTTTCCGTACTGCAGGTCATTTTCATTTCCATTTTCATCATCATTTTCATTATCACCTGGTGATATAGTTGTGCATCTTTGTGGTATCCTTTTTGGCATTGTCTCGTCCTTGGCTAAATGTGCTGAGGAAGAACTGTATACCACATCCCAGTAGTGGCAGAGCAAGTGTTGAAACAGATTTGGAATGGTCACTTTGTATCCTGTATCTGATATTTCCTGTGAATTTCAATGCCTTGCTTCCCTCCCTGCAAGTCACAGGTTAGACATTTGGTGGAACACATTCTACGTGCCTGTATAAATGAGGCGCACATCTGTAGACTTGCTGCCTTACAGCAGTTGGGACTCGGGTTTGATCCTGTCTATAGGTGCTGTCTGTACAGAGTTTGTACACTCTCCCCGTGACCTGCGTGAGTTTTTTCCAGGATCTTGGGTTTCTTCCCATACTCCAAAGATGTACAGGTTTGTAGGTTCATTGGCTTGGTATAATTGTAAATGTGACGTGCCTCAATGACTATCGACCTGTGGTGATGAAGTGCTTCGAGATCATGGCGCAAATCAACTCCTACCTCGACAAAAACCTGGACCCACTGCAGTTCGCTTACCGCCACAACAGATCAACGGTGGATGCGATCTCGCTGGCCCTCCACTCTGCTCTGGACCACTTGGACAACAAAAACTCATATATCAGGCTGTTATTCATCGATTACAGCTTGGCATTTAATACAATCATCCCCTCCAAGCTGGTTACCAAACTCGCAGAACTGAGTCTCTGTGCATCCCTCTGCAATTGGATCCTCGACTTCCTCATTCACAGACCACAGTCTGTTTGTAGTGGTGGAAATGTGTCAGACTCGATAACAATCAGCACGGGAGCACCTCAAGGCTGCGTGCTCAGCCCCCTGCTATACTCACTCTATACTCATGACTGCGTAGTCGGTCATAGTGCGAACTCCATCATCAAGTTCGCTGACGACACCACTGTTGTGGGACGTATCACTGATGGGGATGAGTCGGAGTACAGAAGCGAGATCGAGCAACTGTCCATATGGTGCCAGCACAATAACCTGGCACTCAACACCAGCAAAACCAAGGAACTGATTGTGGACTTTGGAAGGAGTAGGATGGGGACCCACAGTCCCATTTATATCAACATTTATATCGATGGTTGAAAGGGTCAAGAGCTTCAAATTCCTGGGCATGCACATCCTTGAAGATCTTTCCTGGTCCGAGAACACAGATGCAATTATCAAGAAAGCTCATCAGTGCCTCTACTTCCTGAGGAGATTACGGAGAGTCGGTTTGTCAAGGAGGACTCTCTCTAACTTCTACAGGTGCACAGTAGAGAGCTTGCTGACCGGTTGCATCGTGGCTTGGTTCGGCAACTTGAGCGCCCTGGAGAGGAAAAGGCTACAAAAAGTAGTAAGCACTGCCCAGTCCATCATCGGCTCTGACCTTCCTTCCATCGAGGGGATTTACCACAGTCGCTGCCTCAAAAAGGCTGGCAGTATCATCAAGGACCCACACCACCCTGGCCACACACTCCTCTCCCTGCTACCTTCAGGTAGAATGTACAGGAGCCTGAAGACTGCAACGACCAGGTTCAGGAATAGCTACTTCCCCACAGCCATCAGGCTATTAGACCTGGCTCGGACAAAACTCTGAACATTAATAACCCATTATCTGTTATTTGCACTTTATCAGTTTATTTATTCATGTATATATTTATATAATGGTATATGGACACACTGACCTGTTCTGTAGTCAATGCCAACTATGTTCTGTTGTGCTGAAGCAGAGCAAGAATGTCATTGTCCCATCAGGGACACACGACAATAAACTCACTTGACCTTGAACTTGGCGGGCCGGAGGGTCTGTTTCCGCGCTGTATCTCTAAACTATAACTAAATCTTATACATTCCCTGTTATACTTTACAGTAGTGTTTTTTTGTAGACAAAATGGTGCCAGTACGCATGCATATAGTTTAGTTTAGAGATTCAGTATGGAAACAGGCCCTGTAACTCACCATCCATTTACAGTTGTTCTACGTTATCCCACTCTCTCATTCATTCCCAACCCACTAGTGGCAATTGTACAAAGGGCCAATTAATCTACAAACCCGCACGTCTTTGGGATGTGGGAGGATACCCACATGGTCACAGGGAGAACATGCACAAGCCACACTAACAGCACCCGAGGTAAGGATCGAACCGGGATGTCAGGCACTGTGGGACTGTAGCTCTGCCAACTACACCACTAATGTTCCTTGCTTTCACTGTCTGTAGCGCAGTGGTTCTTAACTTGGGGGCCGTGACCATGTTTGGGGCTTTGCTGGGGGTCATGAAGGGGACACAAATGACATAACAATTTGTTGAGCCCATGTTTAGGAACCTGATGGCCCTGTCTCACTGTGCGAGTTGACCCACGAGGTACCCCGAGTGACAGACTCGTGGCTGTGCACGAGACTGCAAGTTTATGATCAAGTGTGTAATACGAGTTCCCACGGGTATGTCATTGCTGCGATGTTCCTAGTTCCTCTCCCGAGTTAGCAAGTTCCTCTCCCGTTACTCTTGAGCCAACCGTGAATGAAGGTATGTTTTAATAAAGCAACAATGTTAAAATACATCTCCATCCTGTGGTTTAGTTATTTCAGCGCGGCGGCATCTATTGATATGACCTACAATGGGAAATGCGCATCCTCCAGTAACCAAGCATTTCTTGTTGTTTTATGTTTTTAAATACTTTTTTGCAATGGATCTCTATTTTAAATAATTTAAAAAAAGGAAGCAGCCCGGGTGACTGACATTGAGCGGCCGCGGGACCCGACAGCAGACACACACACACACACACACACACACACACACACACACACACACACACACACACACACACACACACACACACACACACACACACACACACACACACACACACACACACACACACACACAAGATACACACAGACAGCAGCTGGCCACCACTTCAGGGGAATGAAGCTGCTCGGGTGACTTTGAGCGGCCACGGGACCCGACAGTACACACACACACAGATACACACAGATAGACAGAGAGGGAGAGAGAGAGACACACACACACACACACACACACACACACACACACACACAGAGAGAGAGAGATACACACAGACAGCAGTGGCCACCACTTCAGAGGAATGAAGCAGCTCGGGTGACTTGAGCGGCCACCGGGACCCGACAGTAGCACACACACAGATACACACAGATAGACAGAGAGGGAGAGAGAGAGAGAGACCACACACACACACACACACACACATAGAGAGAGAGATACACACAGACAGCAGCTGGCCACCACTTCAGAGGAATGAAGCAGCTCGGGTGACTTTGAGCGGCCACCGGGACCGACATCAGATACACACCACAGATACAAAAGATAGACAGAGAGGGAGAGAGACACACACACACAACTCAACGGACCAGGCAGCATCTCTGGAGAGAAGGAATAGAGTCGAGACCCTTCTTCAGACTTACCCGAAATGCCACCCATTCCTTCGCTCAGAGATGCTGCCTGTCCCTCGGAGTTACTCCAGCATTGTGTGTGTCTATCTCCGGTGTGAACCAGCATCTGCCGTTCCTTCCCAATCCCACACTCTCGGCCCCGGGGGGTGGATGGAGCATCACACGTGGACACATCCCACCCACCACCCCAGACTTGCCCTTCGGCAGGTCTTTAAGCCGTTCATTGAGACAGAGTGAAGCCACGGGGCAGGCGCTCAGTAATAAAGGACAAGTGGCAGAAAGGCCGAAGATAGACACAAAATGCTGGAGTAACTTGGCGGGACAGGCTGCATCTCTGGAGCGAAGGAATGGGTGGCATTTCGGGTAAGTCTGAAGAAGGGTCTCGACTCTATTCCTTCTCTCCAGAGATGCTGCCTGGTCCGCTGAGTTACTCCAGCATTTTGTGTCTATCTTTGGTTCAGTCTTTACTCGAGCAAAAGAACAGATTATTAAAGTTCCCACGGTAGACTCACGAGACACTAAGATAAACGCACGGGGCCACTACGTTATTACAACGAGTTTAAATGTTTCCATTTTTAACTTGAACAGTTAATTTGACTCGTGGAAAAAATCAAACATGTTTGATTTTTTTCACGAGTTAACAAGTTTCCCGAGTACCTGCCGTTAACGCCACGAGTCGATAAGTTGCTCGTGCGAGTTCCGACGTTCCCGCTACGTGATCACCACGAGTGAAAACTCGGGGTCACTCGTGGGCCAACTCGCACAGTGAGACAGGGGTTTAACAAAGCTACATACCACATACAGTGTTTTGTTCGCGAGTGCGCGTACTGGTACCAAAAAGGTTAAGAACTACTGCCCGATCAAATGTTGCCAGTTTTATCAGATAAACTTTACTAAAGTTTAAAGAATAATAATTGTTAATGAAATTGGATAGTTGCACCCTTAGATTAAGCAGTCCTTCATGCCCAGTCCATCAGGGGCATTGACCTCCCCACCATCGAAGGGATCTACAGGAGTCGCAGCCTCAAAAATGCAGCCAGCGTCATCCAGACCCACACCACCCTGGCCATGCTCTCATTTCACCCCTCCCATCGGGAAGAAGGTAAAGGAGCCTGAAAACTAACGTCCAGGTTCAGGAACAGCTTCTTCCCTACAGCCATCAGGCTATTTTACTTCAGAGTCATGTAAGTGACTACGTGAAGATGCCCCGCCAGAGCGCATGCTTGTCATTACATCAGACGCATTGGCAAGACTGGTGGGGCAACGCTCCTGCCGGCGGTAAGTTTCAACCTAGAAGGTAAGTGTTCTTTGTTCGAGCAGGAGCCTCTCTTTTCAGAGGTTTCCTGCCGGATTTATCGGAGGTCCGATGCCTAAGCCGGCTATGGGGGGGATCCCCGGTCTGACCGCAGAAGCGGATAGCTGGCAAAGATCGGGTTTCCAGATAACAGCCGCTGACAAAGCAGTCAGTGGCTTCCAGCCTGCGGGGTTGCCGTTTAAATAACGCTAGGGTCGCTGACAGTCGGTCAGCGGCTCACTGACACGGTGCCCCAGGCATGGAGTAAAATCGGAGGGAGAGTGAACATGTGCAGCCCTATTGGAACTCACGTGAGTCGGGCTGCAAGGTTTCCTCTTCGATAATAAGGGTATTTCACCCTTTACAAATTCACACTACCAAATTAGTGAAACTCCACTATAATAGCGCGGGCCTATGGGACAGGCTGCGCCAGCAGCGCCTGGAACAGGGCTGCTTCATGGGGGAAAAAAAGCAAAGAAAAAAAAGCACCGGCCTCTACGAGAGGCGGTGCCGGCAACGCCTAGGACAGGGTTGCTCAAGGTCTCCCTGCTGGAGGGGGAGACCAGGACGGGTCAGTGTTCTACTGACGCCGTATATGTCACAGCGCTGGCCTACGGAGAGCCGCGCTAGCAGCGCCTGGGATAGGGCTGCTTCATGTGTAAAAGCGCCGGCCTACGGGAGAGCCGGCCAGCAGCGCCTAGGAGAGGGCTGCTCAAGGTCCCCCGGTGGTAAAGGGCAGACCAGTTCGGGTCATTGGGTTGCTGACACCGAACTCTTTCACAGCGCAGGCCTACGGGGGAGCCGCACACAGCACCCGATGACAGGGCTGTGTGTATGAACTCTCGTGAGCATCAAAAGCCGGGAGAGCCAGGGCAGTAGGATGCTGACCCTGAAGTTGGTGTCACTGCTTATGTGCATACACCAAAGCACAAGAGCCACGCTCCAGGTGTCCCGGATGTGGTTAGCAATTTACCATACCGGTGAAGTCGGAGATGACAATCTGGCCAGCAAATTAATGGTCCTCACCAATTCCAGGACTTCATAATGGGGACAAAATTTACATATCAAACGCCTGTTTACTGTGCATCGCTCTAGAGGAGCGCATCATGACGCCGCATGAATTAAGGCTGCAAAAGACCTAACAAATAAATATATAAAAAACTGGTGGAAGCAGGAATTATACCCATTTGTTAGTTTAATATTTACGAATAAATATCCAGCCTACACTCAACCCACGGTTCACAGCCTTGCGCAGATCCTCTAGTACCCAGGGGAATACCTGGACGATGAGACTAAAACTGAGGCCACGATGCCACCTCAAAAACCATATCCTTTCAGATTAAGAAACAGTAAGTGAATATTGGACTGTATCCGGGGATCTCGAATAGGTATCTCGGAAGTACATCCACCCGTACAAAATACACATAGTTGGGTATTGGGGTTCAATACCACTAACCCTACAGGTGGATGATGCATATCAGCCTTAACAATTGTGTCCAATTCCCCACCCAAAAGGACGATGGTGGGTGTTTAGTTATGGTCGAGTTATTCTGGGCCAGAACATACTTAACCCTTAAGGTCCAGTATAAAAGGTTTAAATAAAAATTTCAGTATTGTAACTGGGATAAAAAAGGGTGTTATATTGGCAGCCATAGATCTGAAAGATAAATATTCAGCTACCACACACCTGTTGAGATGTTAGGTCCTCACCCATCTAATTAAACTTAGATTAGTACCATTTAGAATGATTGGCTATTTGAGGTCATCATTGGTTAATTAACATGACAGTACTTTGCCTGCCTGCCAAAATTGTAACTAATGTCTCGCGATGTACTAGTGACATTCTGACTCAATAACCTTTAGTTTACAAACGGATGTGAGCTTCAGGATGAGGAGCCACTGATATCAAGTCTGGCTGGGATGGCAGGTAAAATGTGAAAGAAGCATTAACCCTGCAGAGGCTGGGGTAAACTGCGTAGAATTGCTGGGTGCATTCTATGGCCTAAAGAATTCTGCTCACAAAGCTTGATTGCATGTGCAGCTTCAGATTCACAATACCACAGCTGGTACCCATATCAATCACATGGGTAGAATGAGGTAATTATTCTGTAACAGTCTGCCTAGCCTTATCTGGCACTGGTGCATTACAAGGGCACTGGTGCATTACAAGGGAATTTGGGTCTCAGATATTTACCTATCAGGTAGAGTTAATGCGAAAGTTGCAGACACCAGGTCATGTAAATTCCATGACAAACATAAAATGGATTAAGAATCCAAAAGTTTCAAAATCATTGTTAGCTGGTATGGATTGCCAGACATAGATCTGCTGCATCTGGGTTAAATTACCAGTACCTGTATTCGGCATGGGAACCAAATCTAGGGGCAGTAGCGGGGGATACATTCTCGCTACATTGGGGATCTACGTTCTTACGCTTTCCCATTTCTTCCTCATTTAATCAATGTCTCACTAAAATTGAGTATGACTACACTTAGGTGTTTAGTGGGTTCTAAACTGGTCCACACAACATGGTCCCATTGGTTTGAGATGGATGACATAGCATTCATGATCATCCCAATTACAGTAACTTGTTGGTTCACACTGGGACAGGAGGAAAGTTCCCCTTTACATGAGCATATTAATTTATTGATTTGTATCTTCTGACCAGACTGTTCCAGGGACTCAGACTATTGAGTAGAACCGTCGATGTGATTACGATGGTCTGGAGAGATAATACTAAAAAACAATATGTATCTCATATTAAGAAATGGGAGATGTCCTGTTTACAATTAAATATATCTTATCATAAGTTGCAGGCATACCGGATGTATTGGAGTTCCTGGCTACATTGCATTTTGACGAGCAGTTAAGCTATAGTGCAATTTATAGTGCTAGAAGTACTTTGTGCTCCTACTTAGGGCAAGGGTCCGGACAACACTCTGTCGGATCTCATCTATTGGTGGCCGATTCATAGGAGGTATTTTAACAAAACCCTCCCAGACATACATATTCTGAAATCTGGGATGTGAGCATAGTTCTCACGCTGCTTTGGCAATGGGCTTCAATTACATCTCTGCCTTTCAGGAAGTTAACGCTCAAAGTGATCATGTTCATGGTGCAGCATTATGGGTCCAAATATTGCAAAAGGTATGACTGGAATGCATTCTACTGTAGATTATATTGTGCTTTATGCATACGATCTAATCTGTTTGATTAGATCGTATGCAGGGATGGCTGGAACCAAAATAAGCTTAAATTATACCCATTGATCTAAGACTATATGTAATTATGCATATGAGCTAATAATATCAAGGTCATCAAGAGTCTCAGAAGCTCTGAAACAGCGATGGTCATCAGCCACATAAAACCTCATACAAAGGTGTCAGTACAAGCTATTGCTAGATGACCGAAACAAGTTTGCATTTTGCTGGAGTAGACACTGATATGTTTAAATCACTCCACCAGGGCGGCATCAATGTACGCAGCAAAGGCGCAGGACGTGCCATTAGACCAAATCCTCACCGCAGGATAGTCCAGTTAAGGAACCTTTTAGGGTTTCTGACAAACCTGTCCTCGCAATGTAAAGATTGGGCAAGCTGTTTTGGGTTCTGTTTGAGTTCTCCTTTGTAATTTCCCCAGCGAAAGAGGGGTTATTACTGTTGTGTAACATTTTATGGTTTAAGACATTTATTGTATAAATTAAACAATGTTTGATACATTATTTGGTTATCCTGTGTCAACCAAGGCAGTGTGTCGTATGGAACTGTATCTGCAGCATGAAATCACAGAGCTTTGAAATCTTCACGTAGTCACTCACGTGACTCCGAAGTAAAATAGTAAGATTAAATGAGAACTTACCAGTTTGAAGTTTGATCCTTATTTTATGAGGAGTTACGATGAGGGATTACGTGCCCTCCGCTCCCACCCTCATAATCTAAAGGATCATCTGGTAGTTCTAGTCTTCTAAAAGCCTTACTATGTTACTTCGGCTATTGGGTTTCTGTGTTTTCACGCCGCTGCTTTGAAGTATGACAAGCATGCGCTCTGGCGGGGCTTCTTCACGTAATCCCTCATCGTAACTCCTCATAAAATAAGGATCAAACTTCAAACTGGTAAGTTCTCATTTAATCCTACTATTAAACACCTCAACCTCAATATAAGCTCTGAACTACATACACTTGGGGGCATTGGTTTTGTATTTTTGGACTATTGTTGTTTGACAATAGGCAATGGACAATAGGTGCAGGAGGAGGCCATTCAGCCCTTCAACCCAACACCACCATTCAATGTGATCATGGCTGATCATCCACAATCAGTACCCCGTTCCTGCCTTCTCCCCATATCCCCTGATTCCGCTATCGTTAAGAGCTCTGTCAAGCTCTCTCTTGAAAGTATCCAGAGAACCGGCCTCCACCGCCCTCTGAGGCAGAAAATTCCATAGACTCGCAACTCTGTGAGAAAAAGTTTGGTTGTTTTTACATGGAAAAAAATGTGTGTGTGTGTATATATATATACACACAGTATATATGCTGTATGTGTATGTACGTATACATGTATATATATATGTGTGTGTATATGTTTGCATGTATATATGCATGTATACAGTATTTATACATGTGTGTGTGTATGTTTGTATACATATGGTAAACACAAAATGCTGGAGTAACTCAATGGGACAGGCAGCATTTCAGGGGAGAAGGAATGGATGAAGTTTTGGGTCGAGACCCTTCTTCAGACTGAGAGTTGGGGGAAAGGGAAAGGAGAGATATACACATATGAGTGTGAGTGTGAGTGTGAGTGTGAGTGAGTGTGAGTGTGAGTGTGAGTGTAAATAATCACTGATCATTTTTTCCCCTTTATTATATCATTTACAGAGTAGGATGTTTGCATATTCTGTTGTGCTACTGCAGGCAAGTTCATTGTTCTGAGACATATGACAAGAACACTCTCTTGACTCTGGAATTATAAATTGGTGGTTGTGGAACTCATAATGTAGACCAGAGCATTGTGAAGCATCTTGCAGAATGTTCTTGGCAGCAATCAGCTGCATGGTTGTTGGCCTTTGTGTGGTTGTTGATAGAAGAATTGCTCCATTTGTGGTCATGGATCAATAGACTTTGGGAAAGAGAGCAAACACTGTCGGGCTGATGTGTCAGAATAACGTGTGTGTGACGAACTGCAGATGCTGGTATAAATAGACACAAAAAGCTGGAGTAACTCAGCGAGATAGGCAGCATCTCTGGAGAGAAGGAAGGGGTGACGTTTTGGTTGGAGACCCTTCTTCCTGATCAGTCTGAAGAAGAGTCTCGACCCGAAAGGTCACCCATTCCTTCTCCCCAGAACTGCTCTCTGTCCCGCTGAGTTACTCCAGCGTTACTCCTATCTTGTGTCAGAACAATCCTGGCCTCGGTTTTTCGCCTCGGATCTTCCTTTTCCTGCTGCCTGCATTGATCACCTGGGGCTGGAAGGCATTTCTTCATTGCCCACACAACACCATCACGCCACTGATTATGTCAACACCTCCACAGCTGGGCTATGGCCGGAGCCAGCTCTGCGGGACCAAGTTAAATTCCACGACTTTGCCTGAAGCAACCAAGCAACCAAGCAAAAGAATTCAAGGAATTGAAACATTCAAATAATTTTTCAGCAAAATTTAAACCAGATTATGCCTTCTTTGTTTTTACTGCTGAAAAAAAAGGACTCAGCGGACCAGGCAGCACCTCTGGAGAACATGGATGGGCGACGTTTCTGCTCGGGGCCCTTCTTCAGGCTAATTGTGGTGGGGACGATAAGAAAGCTGGCAGGACAAAATGTAGAAGCAAGGAACTGCAGATGCTGGTGAACACAAGGACACAAAGTGCTGGAGTAACTCAGCGGGTCAGGCAGCATCTCAGGAGAACATGGATAGGTGGCATTTTGAATCGGGACCCTTCTTCGAACTGATTGTAGGGAGTAGTGGGGGGTGGGGGGGGGGTGAGGTAAGAAGGCTGGAAAAGAGAAGTGGGGGCAAGACAAATACTTCCAATTGCAGGATGAAGGTCTAGAGGGGTTTCTAACACGGGGTGCATTTTCTGAGTGCGGAGCATCATTGGGAACTTTGCCCCTGATATCTCGGGGACCAAATCTGTCTGCTCCAAACACAAGCACCAGATGGCCCTTCACCGCATGTAGCTGCATCAGGCCTTGCTCATCCTGTGTTCCTGGCCCATCCAGGGCAACAAATTGATTGTTAAATAATTATGTTCTGCATTTCATTGATCCACATCTGCTTTGACCTGTGGTTTCACACCTTACCCTTTCATATCTCTAGTTTCCTTCCCTCCTGACTCTCAGTCTGAAGAAGGGCCTTGATCCAAAATGTCACCCGTTCATAGAAATATTGAAACATAAAAACAGGTGCAGGAGTAGGCCTTTCCGCCCTTCGAGCTAGCACCGCCATTCAATATGATCACGGCTGATCATCCAAAATCAGTACCCCGTTCCTGCTTTATCCCCATATCCCTTGATTCAGTTAGCCCTAATTCTCTCTTGAAAACATCCGGTGAATTGGCCTCCACTGCCTTCTGTGGCAGAGAATTCCGCAGATTCACAACTCTCTGGGTGAATTTTTTTTTCCTCATCTCAGCCCTAAATGGCTGACCCCTAATTCTTAAACTGTGACCCTTGGTTCTGGACTCCCCCAACATCAGGATTATTTTTCCTGCATCAAGCCTGTCCAATCCCTGAAAATGTGTATATGTTTCAACATGTTTCCTTCTCTCCAGAGATGCTGCCTGACCCGCTGAGTTACTCCAGCATTTTGTGTCTATCTTCGGGGTAAACCGGCATCTGCAGTTTCTTCCTACACATCCTGGTTTTCAAACTGTGGCCATTAGTCATTAACAGGTCAGTAACTAGTCATTCAAGGATCACAAACAACTCTGATCCCATATAAAGTCACTTCACACCATTTGCACCCCAGCTATGCTCACGCACCAAGTGTCTGAACCCGCAGCTCCTCGCCATCCGAATGACAATGTTACAGTCAGCTCTGGTTTCAGCAGGTCATGTCACGACTATTGCTGTAGGCACAAGGAACTGCAAGTGCAGGTTTATTTAAAAAAACATACAAAGTGCTGGAGTAACCCAGCAGCTCAGGCAGCATTTCCGGAGAACATGGATAAGTGACGTTTTGGGTTGGGACCCTTCTTCAGACTGATTGTAGTATGGGGGAGAAAGCAGTAAGGGGGGGTTGGGCAAAAGATAGCCTGGGAAATGTCAGGTTGAATGCGGAGGAAGGAACTGCATACGCTGATTTACACCAAAGATAGACACAAAATGCTGGAGTAACTCTTTTCTCGTTGTCTCCCCCCACTACAATTAGTCTGAGGAAGGGTCCTGAACTGAAACATCAACTGTCTATTTCCTCCACAGATGCTGCCTGACCCAATGAGTCTTGTCTTTGTGTCCTTCTATCTGGGGTTAGGAGGAGTGCGGTCTGCCATCTTTAACTGAGGTGAGATCAGCAAACAGAGATCAGAGAGGACTTGTAGCGCTGTGTCGGAAAGAACTGCAGATGCTGGTTTAATCGAAGATAGACACACAAAGCTGGAGTAACTCAGCGGGACAGTCAGCATCTCTGGAGAGAAGGAATGGGTGAAGTTTCGGGTCGAGACCCTTCTTCAGACTGCCGGCTGAAAGGAGAGAGGGAAAGAGGCGTTAAACTATGGGAGTGTTGGGATCACTAAAGCCCCACCAGACACCCACGTTGTGTCTCCACCTCATGAGCGAGGGAGTCAGCAGTAAGTGAAGTTTCATTCATATTGTCAGCAGTATTATGGATCATCAGGACAATAATTCACTGTAATATTTGCTTGGATAAAATGGGCTGAATTATGGATGAAAGTGAAAACCTCATAATTTTTCTAGGCAGATATTATTTGCCTGAATTTTAATAACTGTTTTCATTAAAATAATCAAAGGATGGCTATAAAGTATCGCCCACTGAATTTGAGGAATATATCCAGACTTATTCTGGCAGCTGGATCTAAATTCAAAATATGCGAGCTTCTGTTTACAATATATTTAACATCATTCTGAGAATGGATGAATGGGATTCATTTTCAAAGAGCAAGAATCTTTTTAGTTTAGTTTAGTTTAGTTTAGTTTAGAGATGAAGCGTGGAAACAGGCCCTTCGGCCCACCGAGTCCGCTCCGACCAGCAATCCCCACATATTAACTCTACCCTACACACACTAGGGACAATTTTACATTTACACCAAGCCAAATTCACCTACAAACTTGTATGTCTTTGGAGTGTGGGCGGAAACCAAAGATCTTGGAGAGAACCCAGCAGGGCATGTGGGGAATGTACAAACTCCATACAGACAGGCACCTGTGGTCGGAATCGAACCCGGGTCTCTGGCACTGTGAGGCAACAGCTCTACCGCTCTGCCACCGGGCCGCCTCGTTCCGTTCAAAACACACTATTCGAGGTTGTTGTTCAACAAGCACTGGGTGCAAGGGAAGGGCTGTAACCTGTAGCCGCTCCTTTCCATCCTTGAGCCCGATCAGAAAGCTGGCCAGAAATGCCACACTTCGAGAATCGAGAACCAGAGGACCTCGGGGGGGGGGAGAAGATTTAATGGGAACCCAAGGGGTAACTCTTTCACACAAGGGGTGGTGGGTGTTTGGAACGCACTGCCGGGGGAGGTTGTTGAGGCAGGGACTATCACAACGTTTAAGAAACATTTTGACAGGTACTTGGATAGGACAGGTTTAGAGGGATATGGGCCAAACGCATGAAGGTGGGACTAGAGTAGATGGGGCATGTTGGTCAGCATGGGCAAGTTGGGCCGAAGGGCCTGTTTCCACACTGTCTGACTCTATGACTATTTCCCTTTGTCGACAGTGACAGACTCAGTACTGTTTGTGCCTTTCCTTGAACAAAACACCCTTAACGCTCACGTGGCTCCCTGTGGTGATGGGTCTTTCCTTGCTCAGGGGGTCCCTGCACTGAACTCTGCCCCTCAGTGTTCACCAGCAGACGCACCAAGGGAGTGTAGAAACGCACACCTCCAGATTCAGGGACAGTTTCTTCCCAGCTGTTCTCAGGCAGTTGGACCATCCTACCACAACCAGAGAGCAGTGCAAAGCTACTATCTACCATGTGGAGTTAACAAATGGTAGCAGCACGGAGGAGCTGCTGCCTCGGAGCCTGGATCCTGGGTTTGATCCTGACCCTGGGTTCTGTGTAAGTGGAGTTTGTACGCTTTCTGCAGGAACGCGAGGATTTCCACCGGTGCACCGACTTCCTCCCACTTCCCAAAAACGGCACCAATCTGGTGACTCTGTATACTGCCTCCGTGTACTACTACTAACACTTGTACTGTCTCTGGATGTTTATCTAACATGATTCTAAAGGGTCTGTCCCACCTGCCGATTTTTTCAGTGACTGCCGGCATCATTGACTAATGTGTCAGGTCACGGAAACATTTGCTGCGTGATGTGGCGTGACGTGGCGGTAACGCGACGCCACGTGGCATGATGACGTATTGACGCGCGGTGTTTTGTCAAGTGTCGCAACATTTTTTTATGTCGCCGCTGGATTTTGAAATGTTCAAAATCGACATATGACACCGCTAGTCGACGACTAAATCGCCAAGTGGGATAGGCCCTTTAGTGTTTATAGATAGTGATACTTGTCCTGAACCGTATAGAAAAATAATTTCCACTGTACCTCTGTACATGTGAGGAATAGATCGGGTAGATGAGAGGAATAGTTCGGGTAGATGCGCAGTATCTTGCCCAGAATAGGTGAATCGAGGACCAGAGGACATAGGTTTAAGGTGAAGGGGGAAAGATTTTACTTCGGAGTCACGTGAGTGACTTCGTGAAGAACCCGCCAGCACGCCTGCGCAGCATATCGTCGCGCGCATCTGCAGCGGCAGCTGGGGGGGGGGGAGTGCGCTCTCCCCACCGGCCTCCTTCACAAGACCGGCAGGTAAGTATTACCTTCCTTTACAGCATGGACAAGGGCCGCAGGACGACGCTGTCGGGGAGCTGAGTTGTGCTGCGGCCAGCCGACGGCCCTTGTCCCCGGAGCTGCACGGAACGCCGGCAGCTTTAAACGCTCACAGCATGGACAAGGCCGCAGGACGACGCTGCCGAGGAGCGGAGCTGAGCTGCGGCCAGCCGACGGCCTTTGTCCCCGGAGCTGCACGGAACGCCGGCAGCTTTATCGCAACGGTGGGGGCAGGAATGAGGAAGTCGGGCGCGGAGCTGAGCTGCGGCCAGCCGACGGCCCTTGTCCCCGGGAGCTGCACGGAACGCCGGCAGCTTTAACGCAACGGTGGGGGCTGGAATGCAGAGTCGGGCGCTCCCGCTAATACAGGGGCCGACTCACCCGAATGGGTTACCGCTATGGAGCTGCAAGCAACAGGTCCAGACTCCGAGCCCCCCGTCCCCCAAGAGAATAAGGGGGGATACAGGTACGTGGCAAGGGGTCTTGTTTTCTTTTACAGGCAACCTCTCCCCGAGCTCCAGTAGACCCGAGGGGGCTGGGCCGGGGGACAGGGGAGCCCTGCAGAGTGCATTGCGTACCGCAGCCAGGGATATCTGCCATCGTGCAGCCCGGGCATAAACACTGCTGCGTCGTGTAGGCCTGCTGGAGCAGATAACGCCGACAACACACCCCGTCAGGCTGCGGTCAAGGGCGGAGGTGGCAGCAGGAAGCGGTCGGTCAGCTCAGCGCTGCGAGCGGCCCGACCATGCGCCTGCACGCCAAGTAATGGTGTAAGTGTGGAGGTAAGCTTGCACGGACTCCGGGGAGCCAGGTTCCGGGGGCCGGCGCCGAGTCAACTCACCTGCCTTCTTATCTGCCAGGTGGGCCGCCACAGTCTGGGAGAAGACAGACTAGCGGAGAGTCCGTGCGGGAGTCGTATGACCCTACTTGGGCTGTAGGTCACGACGACCTGCCATTGGACCATAGACCCTAAGGGGGTGAGGTCCGATGGTGGAAGCCCCAGTGAATTCGCAGGGCCTGGGGAAGTCGGCTTGTCCGCTGCATCTCGCAGGGACGGTCGCATTGAGCGGTTGGAGCTCTTAAATGGTCCAACATCTCCAGCGGGACCGAGAACGAGAAGAAACGGCATCCACTAGCCGTGCAAGGACTCCGCTCAGCTCCTCATCGTCTCCAGCCAGAAGCATTAATGATTGCCCAGCTGCTGAGTTTGACGACGACCAGGGACAGCCAGTGACTGCTGAACCAGAGCATGAGGAGGATGCTGGATGTGGTGAGTGAGTGTGGTGGCCGTTTCTACCCAGACAGGTGAACCCTGCACTACGAATTGGCGGGCACCAGTGATTGCCTACGTATGCACCAACTCTGGAGTCAGATTCTCAATAATACCTTGGAGAAAGGTTCTCCACGGGCATAACGGCGTTTGCTAGGACCCTGGTCGGGGATAATGTGTCCAGTAAATAGCATGATGCACTGGCACTCCTATGCAACACCCAGTATGAGATATATTGCCTGCGTAAGAGCTCCATTTAGCCCACACTAAACCCCAAATTCGCGGGGTTGTGCCGACCATTACCGCTCCACCGCCGCATCAGTTGCTTGGAGACCTGTACAAAACAGGTGAAGGGACTGGACAAAGGAGGCCAAAACAGTGGGCCTCGTGAAACTCCATCGGTCAGACTTCACCCATATCACCGGCAAATTCCTAATACAACCTGTGAACCAAGGCTGCCGGATAGGGCACAAAGATTCTACCTACCTCCATCTCAATAAATACAACGACCATTTAGGGCAAGGCCAACAGCGGCCTGCATGGGAAATGCGGCCGCCGGGCCGTCAACCTCCATAACGTCCACCCGAAGCACCGTATGTATGGAACCGCCGTTCACTATGGAGGTAAGGGGGTCTGGCTCCTCTCACGCCGTAGTATCCCTCCTGTACGAATAGGTGGGCGATTGCGGGCGGCCTTGGACATATGGGGGAAAACTGTAACCACAGTTTTATTTTACAAAGTGTTCAAGGGTATATAATTCGTGGGAGGTATAGATTCCCATACCCAGCATTTGCCTCGTAGGAATTTACTCTATCCCGAAAAGAGGTGGAGGCAGGGCATGCTGAAATTATATGGCGAGCAGGGAAAAGTGGTAATTGGCATAACCAAGCATGGACATATTGAGTTGAGCCTAATATGTTCACCAGCAGTAAAATAAGAGGAATGTCGGGTTATAATCGATTTAGCTGAGTTGAACACTTTTGTACAATATACCCATGTCAAAATGGATGCTTTTGGAACAGCTAGGTGGATGCTTTACTCAGGGTACTTTATGGCATGTATCAGTTTGAAAGAAGCATGCTATACGGTGCCCATCGCTGAGGCTCACAGGGAATTCTGAAGTTGTCTGGAAGGGTGCATTGCCTAATGCAACCATCACAGCTTAGGCTGTTTACCAAGTTGGTATTTACCTGTATTGGCTCTTCTCCGACAACAAGATTATAGTGATGGCATGTTGGATGAAATCCTTATAATGGGGCAGACCCTCCAATTGGCAATTCAAGGAGTGGCTGCAACCAAGGCTCTGCTTGAGAAGCTGGGATTGTAATCCATCCAGACAAATAAAAACTGCACCCGCTACGGGTTATGGATTTGGTGTTCACCTTAGACACTAATTTAATGAAGTTTATCATCCCCACTAATAAAGCTACTGCTATATCAGAAGAGTGCCACAATCTTGCTTGCGCCAGGGTATCGACCATGTGGCAAACAGCGAAAGTTATTGGTATTGGTAACTCTAAATTGGTAACTACATTCCCAGCTGCACGATTCGGACCGCTACAATACCGAAATTCACAAAGGTCACAAATCACAGCATTAAAAAACAAATGCTGGCTGCTTTGATCGGCCACTTTGGTTACCACCGGAAGCTAGAAACAAGCTATAATGGTGGGTAGATAATATTAAAGAATGTCATTGACCTATTATATGGAGCAACCCTGATGTTGTGATACTAACTGACGCAAGTGCACCAGGCTGGGGAGCAACTGGTACGATGTCCAGTTGTGGTGGCAGATGGAACTCTCATGAGTCTACATTCCTGGAGTCACATGGGATAAACTATATAGAAATGCTGGGGGTATTTCATGGACTGCGGGCTTCTGTACTAATTCATGGGATTACATGTCCGCTTTCGAATAGATAATGCTACAATAATGGTTTACATCAATCATATGGGTAGTATTAGGTCGCTAGTTTGCAATGAATTGACTAATACAATTTGGCACTGGTGCATTGAAAGAAATATTTGGATTACTGCAACCTATTTGCCTGGGAAGCTTAATTCAGTGGCGGACACCAGGTCGCGTGTCTTCAATGACAACATTGAGTGGATGTTGAACCCCAGATTTTGGAGATATTATAGCTCAAATTGGGGACACCCAGATATTGACCTATTTGCGTCCAGGCTGAACCATCGAATACCAACGTATGTGTTGTGGGAACCAGACCCTGGGGTAATAGCATTGGATGCATTTTATCCATTGGGGAAAATGGGTTGCTACGCGTTTCCCCCCATGCTGCCTCACCAGTCGGGTATTGCAGAAAATTAAACTAGACTCTGCAACTGACATATTGATCATTCCCGACTGGCCTACACAACCATGGTACCCGATGGTTGTAGAAATGTACAACAACCATGGATGGCGATTGGGAAACATCCCAAATTGATTACTCACTCCATTACAGGGGGGTCAGTCATCCTTGCCATGGTCATTAAACTTGTTGGCTTGCAGTTCTGAAAAGACCGCTCAACCGGGCAGGCATCTCGTCAAGAGCCATGAACCTTATTGCAGCATCGTGTCGGGAATCCACCCGCAAACAATATCTCACTCAAATCAGAAAGTGGGAGGCTTCTGTGCCCGGAACAACAAGTCCTCCAACTCGGCAACAATACTGGATGTGTTGGAGTTTCTAGCAGGCCTCCATTTTGATGCAGGCCTCAGCTACAGTGCCATCAACAGCGACAGGAGTACGCTGTATTCATACCTGGATATAAGTATCAGCTCCCACCACCTGGTGTCTAAACTAATGAGGGGAGTATTCAATACCAATCCCTCCATGACCCAGATATACAGTAACGTGGGATGTGGGGATCATGCTGACCCTACTGAGGAGCTGGGCTCCAATAGATGAGCTACCATTTGAAACAGCTCACCCTTAAGGTGGTGATGCTCATGGCACTGGCGACAGCCCAACTAGCCCAGATGTTACAAAAACTGCGACTGGACACCATGGTGGCCAACCCTGGTCAAATAAAATTCTTTGGTAAAGAGTTATTAAAACAGGAGTTGCTACTAACGTTTTTAAGTCTTATTCCACCAGGGCTGCAGCGAGAGCCATGAAGGTGCCCATGGACCACATTTTCGCCACTGCGGGCTGGGCCAGTGGGGGAAAAACCTTTCAACGGTTCTATAACAAGTCTCTGGCCGTTCCTGCGACATTCGCAGAAGCTATCCTGGGTACCACTCAGTAAATGTCTGGCCCGAATTAGGGGTTGTTGTTTAGTTGATTAATAAATTGTGTTGATTTTTCAGCCGCTGTCAACTGAACTCCATTAACAGTCTTACTCCATCAGAATGGCGGCAGTGTGATAAGCATGGACGTTGTTCAGGGCGTGAAATCACAGAGCTTTGAAATCTTCACGAAGTCACTCACGTGACTCCGAAGTAAAATAGTAAGATTAAACGAGAACTTACCAAGTTTGAAGTTTGATCTGTATTTTACGAGGAGTCGCGGTGAGGGATTTCGTGCCCACCGCTCCCACCCTCTATCATCAGGTCAAACAGGTAGTTCTACGGTTTTCATCTTACTATTTTCAGTCATGGTTGGTTCTGTGATTCCACACCGCTGCTTTGAAGGATGCTGCGCAGGCGTGCTGGCGGGTTCTTCACAAAATCCCTCACCGCGACTCCTCGTAAAATACAGATCAAACTTCAAAACTTGGTAAGTTCTCGTTTAATCTTACTATTTAATAGGACTCTAACCTTTTCACATAAAGAGTGGCGGGGCTATGGAACAAGCTGCCAGAGGAGGTAGTTGAGACAGGGACTATCCTAACATTTAAGAAACAGTTAGATAGGTACATGGATAAGACAGGTTTGGAGGGATATGGACCAAACGTGGGCAGGTGGGACGAATGTAGCTGGGACATTTTTGGCTGATGTGGGCAGGTTGGGCTGAAGGGCCTGTTTCCATGCTGGATCATTCTATGACTATGACCTTGGTGCATGTGACAATAAAATACCATTGAAGCATTGAGCCATTGAGACATGCTGTTTTGTAGGTTCATTGGCCTCTGTAAATTGTCCCTCATCTGCAGGGAGTGCATAAGAAAGTGAGATAACATGGGACTAGTGTGAACAGGTGATCAAAAGTCAGCGTGGACTCTGTGGGCCGAAGGGCCTGTTTCAATGTTGTATCTTTCAACCAATCAATCAATCAATTAATCAAAACCTTTAAGATGGGAGATAGGCAGCTCTTTAGCCCAAAACCGTCCGATAAACAAATAAAGATGGGAGTATTGTTGCAGTTAGTTAGTTCCAGCACAGGAAGGCATTGATCTCAGTGTTGGCATCTCCATAGGTACAACCGCTCCCACTGATGTGATGAACAACAGCTAAACCACCGCACGTGGCACAAAGAGGAAAACAGTGTGAAAAAATAATGAAAATTCAAACAGTATCTGCAAATTTATTTATATTCGATGCACTCATCCTTTCATCCAGGAGCATATTTATTTTAACCAGTCTGAAGAAGGGTCTCGACCCGAAACGTCGCCTATCTCCTTCGCTCCTTAGATGCTGCTGCACCCGCTGAGTTTCTCCAGCATTTTGTGTAACCCGCATATTTATTTTAACCTGATGTACTCCAACTGAAAGCCAAATGTTATAACAAGGAACTACATATACTGGTTTACTAAAGAAAGACACAACATGTTGGTGGCATCTCTGGATAACATGGATAGATGAGGTTTTGGGTTGGGAACCTTACCTATCCATATACTCCAGAGATGCTGCTTGAGTTATCCAGAGATAACCCTTTGAGATTATATTTTTGTGTCTTTCTTTAAAAGACAACTACCCTGTCTGTTACGAGGGATCTGGAGCGTTAGCTTTGCCGTATGCCAGCCAATTTGTTTAGTTTAGGTTAGAGATACAGCGGGGGGAAAGGCCCTTCAGCCCACCAAGTCTACACTGACCAGCGATCCCTGCATATTAACACTATCCTACACACACTAGGGACAATTTACATTTATACCAAGCCATTTAACCTACAAACCTGTACGTCTTTGGAGTGTGGAGGAAACCGACTTACTCGGAGAAAACCCACGCGGTCACGGGAGAATGTACAAACTCCGTACAGACAGCGCCCGTAGTCGGGATCGAACCTGGGTCTCTGGCGCTGTAAGCGCTGTAAGGCAGCAACTCTACCGCTGCACCACCAAAATTAATTTCAAATAGCCAACTAGTGTGGGACATGAGAAAGGTGTAGGTCAGATCAGGCTGTGGGGGCAGGGAGAAAACTGATGGGGTTTTTTTCACCAGTCGCAGGTTGCCTGGACATCCCTGTGTCTGTCCACAGCAAATCTAGCGTAGGTGGATACTGGTTTACATTGAAAATGCTGGAGTAACTCAGCGGGACAGTCAACAACGCTGGAGAGAAGGAATGGGGTGATGCTTCGGGTTGAGACTCTTCTTCAGACTGAGAGTCAGGGGACAGAGAGTCTCGAGCTATAGAAGGGTAAGGTATAAAAACGATAGATCAAAGAGGATGATGATAAGGAAATGTAAAATGGTTCACCGTTAGCTGAGCGGATTTAGTGACTGGATGTAGTGGAAACAAAAGAGTAGCTGCTGATCATCATGGCCTGAATCTCACTGAAGATAGACACAAAATGCTGGAGTAACTCAACGGGCCAGGCAGCATCTCTGGAAAAAAAGGAATAAGTGACGTTTCGGGTCGAGACCCTTGTTCAGACCCACTGTGTTATTTCAGCATCTTTGGTGTAAACCAGCATCTGCAGTCCCTTGCAACATCTGGATCTCAATGGATGTAATAAGAGTGGGCAAGGCCAACTTGGTGCCTAGGGTTATTCCTGCCATGCCCCTAGCATGAACGAAGGTAAGGCATTGATGTACAGCAGTATCATGGAATCCAAGTCTATTGCTCCCTGAAAGTGGCAGCACAGGCAGTGCTAGTTTAGAGACAGCGTGGACACATGTGCTTTGCCCGCGGAGTCCGCACCGACCATCGATCACCTGTACACGAGCTCTATCCTACACACCAGGGACAATATACAGAAGCCAATCAGCCTACAAACCTGTATGTCTTAAGAATGTGGGAGGAAACCGGAGCACCCACACGGTCACGAGGGGAACGTGCCAACCCCACACAGTCAGCATCTGTAGTCAGGATTGAACCCGGGTCTCTGGCGCGGCAAGGCCGCATCTCTACCTCTGTGCCACTGTGCCACAAGAAGGTAGAGTAGTGAGGAGGGCATACAGGTAAGTGGCATTGAGTGCAGGAGTGAGGCAATCACATGACAGCTTCGTGAAACTCATTTGGGGTATTGTTTGGAGTTCTGATGTGGAAGCTTTGGGGAGGGTGCTAGAGAGGTTTGCCAGAGTGCTGCCTGGATTACAGGGTATTAGGTGCAAGGAGAGGTTGGATCGATGTAGAAACAAGGAACTGCAGATGCTGATATACAAAAGAATAGTGTGCTGGAGAAGGTCGGCATTATTCATTCTTCTAAACTCCAGCGAGTACAGGCCAAGTGCCGTCAAACGCTTATCATATGGTAACGCACTCGTTCCTGGGATCATTCTTGTAAACCTCCTCTGGACCCTCCCCAGAGCCAGCACATCCTTCCTCAGACACGGTGGCCAACATTGCTCACAATATTCCAAATGCGGCCTTACCAGCACCTTATAGAGAGAGCCTCAGCATCACATCCCTGTTTTTGTATTCTAGCCCTCCTGAAATAAATGCCAGCATTGCATTTGCCTTCCTTACTAAGGATTCGGCTGATTTCTTACTACTGATAGTCTCCGAACTGAACTCAGATCACTGTTGATAACATCCCTCCTGTTGATTTGTTAGTTTACCAGCGCATCAGCCATGAGCAGCAGGGATCTCTTCCTGCCAGGCTGCAGCTGAAGAACAAAGTTGCTTGGATTCCCCACAGCAGATGAAAGCGCAGCTTGATATTTAACAAGTAATTGTTGGTATGTCAGCATGACTGGGAGAGCCAGGATTTATCCGCCAATCTTAGTTACTCTTGAGAAAGCAGTGGTAAGTTGTATTTTTCAAGCTGCAGCAGTATATGGGGTGAGAGCACAGTAAACCCACATATTTTGCTTGGGCAGCTTGTAACCCAGCGGTATGGCAATTGATCTCTCTAACTTCAAGTAACCCTTGCATCACCTCTTTCTCTGTCCCTCCCGCACCCAAGTCATACTAGCTTCAAAATCAACGAAGGGTCTCGACCCGAAACGTCACCCATTCCTTCTCTCCATAGATGTTGCCTCAGCCGCTGAGTTACTCCAGCATGTTGTGTCTACCTTCCAAATCCACGTGTTGAGTCTGACTGTCTGCAGAGTGCCAGTCCCCCTTGCGCGATTTTTTTCGGCGACTGCCGGCACCCGTCACAGTCACAGCAGGTGGCCGAACATTTTCAACATGTTGAAAATCCAGCGGCGACCAGAAAAAGGTACGACTCTTTGGGCGACCACTTATGACCATCCAGGCATCATGTGTCGAATGGTGATCCGGCACTTTCCTTAATCTGGACAGAATTACAGGAGTGCACTTAAAATCCCCCCAAAATTGTGGCGCCTAGGTGGGTCGGTGGCCGATCGCCAGCTCATCGGGACATCTGCGGTCAATCAGCGGGTCGGATTTGCCCTCTGTGGCCGAGGCTCCGGAAGATCCGGCAGATCCATTCCCAGAGCCGACTTCCATGGCCAACATTGCAGGTCGATATCTTGGCTCTTCAGCAGCCTAGGTGGACCATTCTAGCTGGACCCCCCTCAGAGGCAGAGACCTCTGCTGGTTCGGCAAAATAGATAATCCAGAAAGGTTCTGGTAACAAGGATGCCGGGAAACCGGTGGTGGCCCTGGACCTGGTGGGCCTCTGGACTCTCTTGACCCATCTGAAACTGTCACAGAGTTATAAAGCACCGAAAGAGGCCCTTCAGCCCAACTCATCCATGCCGACCAAGATGCCCCATCTAAGCTGGTTCCATATATATGCAGATAGACACATAATTCTGGAGTTACTCAGCGGGAGAGGCAGCATCATTGGAGAGCAGGAATGGGTGACGTTTCGGGTCGAGACCCTTCTTCAGACTGAACTCAATATACATGCATTTGGTCCATATTTCACCTTTCCTATCCATGTCATTCTGCTGTTGTTCTTGTTCCATTACTGAAGATCTGGGGATCGTGACAGAAGCCTCCTCGTGGCGATCCCTGGAAGCAATGACACGATGCACTCTGTGACGCGTCTGGCGACAATTCTGTCAACATGTTGGACGACGACAGAAGCCAACAGCGAGCTACACCGTCTGACACACGAGCGAACAAACTGGAGGTCTAATGCTTGGTGGCTGGGCGTAACAGGGGTTTGTGTCCCCCAACAACACCGCGTCTCTGTTGTCTTCGATCCTGCAACCATCCACCGTGGCAGAGTGGTCCACTGACCCGGTGACCAGAGCGCCGGTCCTGACAGATGAACCACTGCCTGAGCCCAGGTTGAGCAGCTTCCAACTGCTCCCTGGCCTGAGATCAGCCAACTAGGTACTTGTTCAGAAATGAAATCAAGTTCTCAGTAGCAGGCTGCACAACTGAAAGATTCACAGAAGCGACAACATTCTGACGTATTTCCTTTATTCTCCACTAACCATAACAGTTGAGTATTTGACTGGGGAGCCGTGTGCCGTTAGACCTTTCTCAAGCTGATTGTGAGTTAGAAAAGGTGATCAATCATTTACGAGGCAGCATCTGCTGAGCCAGGTTCACTTTGCCGCAGTGCTGTAATTAATTACTTCACTTCTCGTTACCAAATGAGAGCAGCTCCTTGCATTGACGTGCCAGTCACGATGAGTGCTTCCACTCGCTAACGATGTGATACATTGCCACTCTCGCTTTGTTCCTCCACACACAGCCACCGTGTAGCTGTCACCGTCAGTGAACATGAAGACGTTCAGGTCAGGTAGACCCACACCACGCTGACAGCCGTCTCAGAGAGAGACAGGCACAGGGTAAGCCAGAAGCTATGGATAGGAAAGGTTTAAAGGGTGCTGGAGTAACTCAGCGGGTCAGGCAGCATCTCTGCAGAACATGGATAGGTGACGTTTCGGGTTATAAGGTCATAAGGTCAAAGTGATAGGAGCAGAATTAGGCCATTCAGCACATCAAGTCTACTCCACCATTCAATCATGGCTGATCTATATCTCCCTCCTAACCCCATTCTCCTACCTTCTCCCCATAACCCTGGACACTGGGTCGGGGCCTTACTTCAGACTGATTGTAAGGGGGACACATTGAAAATCCATTAACTAGTTCCACAGTGTACAAGCATGGCTACCTTTTCATATCTCTAGTTTCCCTCTCCCCTGACAGTCTGAAGAAGGGTCTCAACCCGAAACGTCTATTCCTTTTCTCCAGAGATGCTTCCTGATCCGCTGAGTTAATCCAGCACTTTGTGTCTGTCCACAGCGTGCACTGATGTATCCCTCTTGGGATCAAACTATCCCTAACCAGCACTATCCACAACCAGCACTATCCCTAACCAGCACTATCCCCAACCAGCACTATCCCTAACCAGCACTATCCCCAACCAGCACTATCCCAACCAGCACTATCCCCAACCAGCACTATCCCCAACCAGCACTATCCCTAACCAGCACTATCCCCAACCAGCACTATCCCTAACCAGCACTATCCCCAACCAGCACTATCCCAACCAGCACTATCCCTAACCAGCACTATCCCCAACCAGCACTATCCCAACCAGCACTATCCCTAACCAGCACTATCCCCAACCAGCACTATCCCTAACCAGCACTATCCCCAACCAGCACTATCCCCAACCAGCACTATCCCCAACCAGCACTATCCCTAACCAGCACTATCCCCAACCAGCACTATCCCAACCAGCACTATCCCTAACCAGCACTATCCCCAACCAGCACTATCCCAACCAGCACTATCCCTAACCAGCACTATCCCCAACCAGCACTATTCCCTAACCAGCACTATCCCCAACCAGCACTATCCCCAACCAGCACTATCCCCAACCAGCACTATCCCTAACCAGCACTATCCCTAACCAGCACTATCCCCAACCAGCACTATCCCTAACCAGCACTACCCCAACCAGCACTGTCCCTAACCAGCACTATCCCTAACCAGCACTACCCCCAACCAGCACTACCCCAACCAACTACCCCACCAACCAGCACTACCCCCAACCAGCACTATCCCTAACCAGCACTATCCCCAACCAGCACTATCCCTAACCAGCACTATCCCCAACCAGCACTATCCCCAACCAGCACTATCCCTAACCAGCACTACCCCCAACCAGCACTATCCCTAACCAGCACTATCCCTAACCAGCACTATCCCTAACCAGCACTATCCCTAACCAGCACTATCCCTAACCAGCACTATCCCTAACCAGCACTATCCCTAACCAGCACTATCCCTAACCAGCACTATCCCTAACCAGCACTATCCCTAACCAGCACTATCCCTAACCAGCACTATCCCTAACCAGCACTACCCCCAACCAGCACTACCCCCAACCAGCACTATCCCTAACCAGCACTATCCCTAACCAGCACTATCCCTAACCAGCACTATCCCTAACCAGCACTGTCCCTAACCAGCAATCAGCTTATCAGAACCAACCCTGCCTCAGCTCATCTGATGCCAGCCCTGATTTGTGCCGGCCTTTTCCTGCTTCCAGTTCATCCCCCCTTGACAATTAGTCCGAAGAAGAGTCCCGACCCAAAACGTCACCGATCCATTTTCTCGAGAGAAAGAGAGAGAGAGAGAGAGAGAGAGGGATGCTGCCTGGCCCGTTGAGTTACTCCAGCACTTTGTGTTTATCTTTGGTGTAAACCAGCATCTGTAGATCATTTTTACCACATAAGGTTTAGAGGGATACAGGCCAAATGTGGGCAAATGTTGGGGCATCTTGGTCGGCATGGACAAGTTGGGCGGAAGGTCCACAGTCAGGGTGTATACATTCGGCCTCCGACATTCTGCTCGGGAAATCGGGGCAAGAGTGGATCTGACGGCTTTTCGGGCTGGATGGCGGTGACGAGCATTTATCTGCTACAGCACCATCTCTAGTTATTCCTTTCCAATTATCCAGTTGCCTTGAAAGCTCCAATTTAACCATGGCATCATCAGGGACAGAGCTTCCCAATTTCCATAACCACTTGTGCGGAAAAGTACCTGGTGATTTATTTCCCCAAAGTAATTTGAAGGGTATACGTAAATACTGGAAAGAGTTTCTTCCGATCTATCACTTTGCACAGTCTAACATAAATAAACAGTGACAATTTAACTCCAAAAACAACCTCCAGCCTCAAAGGTTTCCCCATTTGCAAAAACACCTTCATCATTGGCACTCTGGCCTTCATCGATCAGGTATTGAGATGTTGGGAGGTCATGTTGCAGTTGTGTAAGATGTTGGTGAGGCTGCATTTAGAGTTTTGTGTTCAGTTCTGGGCATCATGTTATAGGAAAGATATTGTCAAGCTAGAAAGGGTGCAGAGAAGATTTAGGAAGATGTTGCCAGGACTAGAGGGACAGGGAGAGGTTGGGACTGGGTCGGCTGGGACCCTGGAGCACAGGAGGATGAGGGGTGATCCTATAGTAGTGTATAAAATCATAGGAGGAATAGATCAGGTAGATGCACTGAGTCCCTATCCAAGAGTAACGGAATCGAGGACCAGAGGACATAGCTTTAAGGTGAAGGGGAAAAGATTTAATAGGAATCTGAGGGGTAACGTTTTCACACAAAGGGTGGTGGGTGCATGGAACAAGCTGCCAGTAGTGGTAGTTGAGGAAGGGACTATCCCAATGTTTAAGAAACAGTTAGACAGGTACATGGATAGGATAGGATTTGGAGGGGTATGGACCAAACGCAGGCCAGTGGGACGTGTAGCTGGGACCTGTGGGCAAGTTTCCACACTGTGTCACTCCATGACTCTGTGACCTCCAATCCTGTCTCAGACTTGGGTCAGAATAACCGATGATGTTTGCCCTTCAATAACTTGTGACAATCGCCCAGAAATAAAAGTGTGCAAGCTTCTCTTGCAGGTCATTATGCTGGTTACTTTACTCCAGCTCTCTGTCACCAATGCGAAGGGAAAGAAGCTCTACTCTCTCAACCCAGCGGCAGGAGGTCATGATATGTGGTTTTGCTTGGTAAAGATCAATGTAGACTTTAAAGTCCGCGCCCACCAGTGATCACCCCGTACACTAGCACTATCCTACACATTAGGAACAATTAAACATTTGTCCAAAGCCAATTAACCTACAAACGTACGTGTCTATGGAGTGGGGGAGGAAACCGGAGCACCTGGATAAAACCTACGCAGTTACAGGGAGAATGTACAAACCCCATACAGACCGCACCCGTAGTCTGGATCGAACTCGGGTCTCCGGCGTCTGTAATGGGCCTGTCCCACTTAGGCGACGTTTAGGTGCGGTCGCCACATGGTCGCCACATGTTCGCGGGTGGTTGCCGGGGAGTCGCCTTCATGGTCGTGAGGAGTTCCCGCATTCTGGGAACTAGTCGCGGCCTCGTTATGGTCGCCGTGAATCTTTCAACAATTTCCCCCCCTTCTCACCCCTTCTCACCCCTTCTCACCCCTTCTCACCCCCTCCCCCCTCCCCCTGTCTTTTAAAGGCGTAAGTGACCCTTCCCGTACACTGCGCTACCACCATCTTAATTACAGCGCCAACCTTCCTGTTCATTGCGGTGTGTGTCTGTATCACATTCGCTTTGCACCGTGTGAATTTCACTCAGGCAGCGCTCCCCCCACTTGCCTTGTCCCCCGCCTGCATAACGGGCTGGTCAAGGAAGCGGTGTGTGTGTGTGTGTGTGTGTGTGTGTGTGTGTGTGCGTGTGTGTGTGTGTGTGTGTGTGTGTGTGTGTGCGTGTGTGTGTGTGTGTGTGTGTGTGTGTGTGTGTGTGTGTGTGTGTGTGTGTGTGTGTGTGTGTGTTCCAGTCGCCGTTTATGGAAATTGGGTAAAATCGCCTAAGTGGGACAGGCCGATAAGGCAGCAGCTCTATTGCTGCATCACTGCACCGCCCTTGGTCCTCTGGACTAAAAAGAGATACTATCTTCCCAACGCACAATCATCCTAGCAGGGACATGCCCAACAGTGTGTGGAGTCTTCCCCTCTGTAACTTGCGCTCACCACTGTTTCATGTTCTCTCTCCCCTATAGAGTTGCATCACAGATTGGTTTGGGAACAGCTTTGCCCTAGACCGCAACGTTGCAGATATAGACCAGTGTATCACACAGAACAGATTCCCCACCACTTACACTTCAACCTGCCTCAAAAAAGCAGCCAACGTAATCTAATGATTGTCCCAGCCCGGTCAATCCTTCTCCCTGCTCTTGTCCGACAGAAGGTGCAGAAGCTTGAACACACGCACCGCCAGACTTAGGAACAGCTTCTTCCCCTCTGTTATTAGGCTTCTAAATGGAACCTTCCACGTGGCCCGGAGAGCGAGAATGTCCCGGGGGACCGCGCGGGCCCGATCCATCCGTGCCGCTGATGACCAGAACAACGACCTAAGGCCGGAACGCGCGTGACTCGCCCCACAGGCCTCCCCGGAGACTGGCGACGATCGGGGCCTCAGTGGCGGTCGAGGGAGCCTCGATGGCGGCAGAAGATGCCTCAGCGGTAGTGGGGCCTCGGCAGCAACGGAAGCCTCGGTGGCGGAGGAGCCTCGCGGTCGATGAGCGTTAGGGGGGAGGAGAAGACAATGGAGACCCGGCATGGGGGGACCGCTGTGAGGGACGGTAGGAGACCAAAGGGGGACCTGATGTGGGGGGTGGGGGGGGTGGGGGGGTGGGGGGGGTGGGGAGGTGGGGGGCACTCTAGTTTAGAATCCTCTGCCCAGGGGATAAGTCTGTGTTTGTTTGTTGATTTGTTCCGGTGAAGGCGCTGTGCACACGGCAGCCAGGCAACAGTCGGTCGTCTTTTGCATTTTGTTTTCACTTTTAATTTCAAATTTTCGTGTACTTTGTGTGTTGTGACTGTCGGCAGACCAAGTTCCCTCCGGGGATGAATAAAGTTTTATCGTATCATATCGCGGGGTGGGAGATTGCAGCCTTCACGTGGGTCCGCCCTGTTTCAACTAATGCAATCAACTCGACGTGCACGAACGGAGATCAAATAGAACAAGTTGTCCAGCAACTTTAGGCCCTGCACGCCACACGAAAGAAGAAGAAGAGTATCGTGTCGCTCCGTATGGTAAGCGTGGGCATGGTACGATTCAGCTCTACCCCATTGCGGACCTTGGACTACAATGCGCTACAATGCTGAGAACTGTATTCTGCACTCTGTATCTCCCCCTTTCTCTACCTATTGTATTGGAGTTTGATTGATCATATGTATGATCATTAGGGGGCTCCGTCCAGTTGGGTGTGGCTGCCCTGCCTGCAGCTGTCTGTCCTATCACTCCTTTTTAACCTTTTTAGTATGTTAAACGTGTTTTGTTTGGAGGTCTATTCTTTTTATGTTTGGGGGGTGGGGGGGGGGGGGAACTGCTTTTCCTAGTCCCTGCATGGTCGGAGAGTCGGCTTTCCTCCGAGCGGCATCTTCGACCCGTCCCGCAGCCTCCCATCGGGTCTGGCGCGGCGTTTCCCGAGGGGACCGGCCAGAACCACGGCTTCGGTGGCGGCACAGCGTGGAGCGTTTTCACGGAGCGGAGCGGGCGATGCCTGGCCCATGTCACCGCGCTGGAGCTCCGGAATGCTGAGTCCAATGTTGAACATCGCGGGGCTGCGGCCAGCCGCGGGCGGCGGCGCTGACCTTAAACATCGCGGAGCCTGGGATCTTTCGCCGAGATCGCCAGTGGTGGAGCTCCGTCCAATGCTTCGGAATCCGCGGTCTCCGGTAAGGATGCGGCCGTTCCAGGCATCCCAAGCCACTGAGAGGGTTCTCACGACGCCGGAGCGCCATCACCCGGCGAGAAGGGCCTGAAACATCGGGCCCTGTAGCGGCGGCTGCGGAGGCCTCTATAGGCCCGACTATGGGTGGACAAGGGGATGGGGACTGCACTTAGTGTCTTCCCTCACAGTGGGGACCATTGTGGGGGGATGTTTTTATGTTTTATGTTAAATTTCTTTATAATATTATGTTGTATTCTTATTAATGTGCTGCAATGGCGACTTGAATTTCACTGCACCAAGTGGTGTATGTGACAATAAATGAACCGTATGAACCTTATGAATAGTATTATCTGATCTGATTGTCTAGTGGAGGCCAAGTCATTGGGTATTTTTAAGCCAGACATTGACAGGTGTCCGGGGGTTATGGGACGAAGGCATAGATGCTGCCTCACCCTCTGAGTTCCTCGAACAGCTGCGATAGGGTCGGTCAGCTCTGGCCAGTGGCCAAAGAACACATCAGAGCGCTGTCACGTTGACCGACCCAGTGTGAAGAGTCAGTGCCAACCTGCGGGAGACGGAGACGTACCTGTACAGGCTGACAGCAGGATTCGCTTTGGCAGAGCACCGAAACCTCACCGTGCTACCTTCCAGAACCGGCTGTGGCTCCATTGTCAGGTTCACCAGTGGTGGATCTGTGGGCAGAAAAGAGGCTGTCAGTGCTCTGCCCACTCGACCCACTGCCCACTCGACCCACTGCCCCACTAGCCCACTGCCCCACTACCCCACTGCCCACTGCCCACTGCCCACTGGCCTACTGACCCACTGACTGACCCACTGACCCACTGCCCCACCCCACTGACCCACTGATCCACTGCCCACTGACCCACTGACCCACTGACCTACTGCCCACTGATCCACTGCCCACTGACCCACTGACCCACTGACCCACTGCCCACTGACTCACTGCCCACTGCCCACTGCCCCACTCCCCACTGCCCACTGACCCCCACTGCCCACTGCCCACTGCCCACTGACTCCCACTGCCCACTGCCCACTGTCCCACCACTGACCCACTGCCCCACTGCCCCACTCCCCACTGCCCACTGCCCCACTGCCCACTCCCCCACTCCCCACTGCCCAGACTGCCCCACTGCCCCACCACTGCCCACTGCCCCCACTGCCCACTGCCCACTGACCCACTGCCCACTGCCCACAGCCCCACTGACTCCACTGACTGCCACTGCCCACTGCCCACTGACCCACTGACCCACTGCCCACTGACCCACTGCCCACTGCCCACTGACTGACCCACTGCCCACTGACCCACTGCCCACTGAACTGCCCCACTGACCCACTGCCCACACTGCCCACTGCCCACTGACCCCACTGCCCACTGACCCACTGCCCACTGACCCACTGACCCCACTGACTGCCCACCACCACTGACCCACTGCCCCACCCACTGCCTCACTGACCCACTGACCCACTGCCCACTGCCCACTGACCCTGCCCACTGACTCACTGCCCACTGACCCACTGCCCACTGACTGCCCACTGACTCCCACTGCCCACTGACCCACTGCCCACTGACTGACCCACTGCCCACTGACCCACTGCCCACTGACCACTGCCCACTGCCCACTGCCCACTGCCCACTGCCCACTGCCCACTGCCCCACTGCCCACTGACCCACTGACCCACTGCCCACTGCCACTGACCCACTGCCCACTGACCACTGCCCACTGCCCACTGACCCACTGCCTGCCCAACTGACCCACTGCCCACCACTGACCCACTGCCCACCCCACTGCACTGCCCACTGACCCACTGCCCACTGACCCACTGCCCACTGACTGCCCACTGACCCACTGCCCTGCCCACTGACTGCCACTGCCCACTGACCCCACTGCCCACTGCCCACTGACCCACTGACCCACTGACCCACTGCCCACTGACCCACTGACTCTGCCCACTGACCCACTGCCCACTGACCCCCACTTGAACTCCCCTGACTCACTGCCCACTGACCCACTGCCCACTGACCCACTGCCCACTGACTCACTGCCCACTGACCCACTGCCCACTGACCCACTGCCCACTGCCCACTGACCCACTGCCGCACTGCCCCACTGCCCACTGACCTACTGCCCACTGGCCCACTGCCCACTGACCCACTGCCCACTGCCCACTGACCCACTGCCCACTGACCCACTGCCCACTGACTCACTGCCCACTGACCCACTGCCCACTGACCCACTGCCCACTGACCCACTGACCCACTGCCCACTGACCCACTGCCCACTGACCCACTGACCCACTGCCCACTGACCCACTGCCCACTGACCCACTGCCCACTGACCCACTGCCCACTGCTGCACCCACTGCCCACTGCCCACTGCCCACTGCCCCACTGCCCCACTGCCCACTGACCCACTGACCCACTGCCCACTGCCCACTGACCCACTGCCCACTGACCCACTGACTGCCCTCCCACTGCCCACTGACCCACTGCCCACTGGCCCACCCACTGACCACTGCCACTGCCACTGTGTGCCCCACTGCCCACTGCTTACAGTCTGCCCAGTTGCCTTAGAGGTGACTAGTTGTGCAGGGCCAGGATGTCACATTCCACCCTAAAGCACCACCTCTTAGGAACACACTTGCCCCACAGCCAGCCAACCTTGAGTGCTGCTCAAGAGCACTGGTTGGACACTGGTCCATCCAGGACCAAGACCTTCTCCTGATGCACCAAGGGCTAATGTACAATGACAAACTCAAAGGGGAGAAACCTTGAATGAGCCAAGTGACAGCCAAATGGAGATGTGGCATTGGGAAGGATAACGTAATAACGGCAGTGAGGTGTGAATTTGGCTCAGAGATGAAGATGCTGACTCAATTTGAGTAGATATACTATAGAGAAGGTATGCCTCTGGTGCATATAGTTTATAGGCACTCTGAGGTTAGATGCTGGATCAGTGAAGTGCCATTTAGATCAGTGATGGGCCCTCAACTATTCTCAATCTATGTTAATGATTTGAATGATGGGATCGAACATGAGACAGCTGGACCAGAAAGAATGTCGAGACAAGGAATTGCAGATGCTGGCTTACCAAAAAAAACACACAAAGTGCTGGAATAGCTCAACGGGTCAGGCAGCATCTCTGGAGGTGACCTTTCAGGTGAAGTCCCTTCTTCATTAAGTCCCTAACTTACCAAATAGTGAAAGGCTTGGATAGAGTGGATGTGGAGAGGATGTTTCCACTAGTGGGAGAGTCTAGCGCTAGAGGTCATAGCCTCAGAATTAAAGGACAGTCCTTTAGGAAGGAGATGAGGAGGAATTTCTTTAGTCACAGGGTGGTGAATCTGTGGAATTCTTTGCCACAGAAGGCTGTGGAGGCTGTCCATGGATATTTTTAAGGCAGTGATAGATACAGTAGGTTCTTAATTTGTACGGGTGTCAGAGGTTGTGGGGAGAAGGCAGGAGAATGGGGTTAGGAGGGGGAGATAGATCAGCCATGACTTGATGGCCTACTTCTGCTGCTATCACTTATGACCTTATGACCTTCAGATTCGCAGGTGAACTTTCAGGGTTGCAACCTTCTTCAGACTGATCAGTGGAGTTATTCCAGCACTTTTGTCTTAGTTTTTAAGCTGGAATGGAAGTTGAGAGGAGGCCACAAAGAGGCTATAATGGGATATAGATTGGTTAAGCAATTGGGTAGAAATATGTGGGACAGATAGGTTAGATAATCACAACCTTTTGTTCAGGGTGGAAATTTCAAAGACTAGACAGAATAACTCTAAGGTGAGAGGGGCAAAGTTTAAAGGAGTTTATGACACAGAGGGTAATGGGTGCCTGGAACACACTGCCTGGGTGGTGGCAGAAACAATAGTAATGTACAAGAGGCTTTGAGTTTAGTCTATTGTCACGTGTACCCAGGTACAGTGAAAAGCTTTTGTTGTGTGCTAACCAGTCAGCGGAAAGACAATACATGATTACAATCGAGCCATTTGCAGTGTATAAGGGAATAATGTTTCGTGCAATGGAAAGCCCATAAAGTCCGATCAAGGATAGTCCGAGGGTCACCAATGAGGTAGATAGTAGTTCTACACTGCTCTCTGGTTATGGTAGGATGATTCAGTTGCCTGATAACAGCTGGGAAGAAACTGTCCCTGAATCTGGAGGTGTGCGTTTTCACACTTCTGTACCTTTTGCCCGATGGGAGAGAGGGGAAGAGGGAGTGGCCAGGGTGCGACTCGTCCGTGATGATGCTGCTGGCCTTGCCGAGGCAGCGTGAGGTATAAATGGAGACAATGGAAGGGAGGTTGGTTCATGTGATGGTCTGGGCTGTGTCTGCAATTTGATTAGATATTCAGTTCGATAGGCACATGGAAATACAGGGATGGGTGGGATATGAGGACTGGTGTCCACAATCTTGAATCCTATTCAAAACAAAAAATGTTTTATTCACTATTCAAGATTCATTCATATTCATAATAGATTAGATTAACTGGCATAATGTTCAGCATGGATATTGTAGGCTGAAAGGTTTGTTCTGATCTTGCACTGGTCTATGTTTTATTGTTGATAAAGTGGGAAGTTGCAAGGTGGTTTACTTGGTAGGAGAGAACAAAAGCAGAATCTTGTTTGAATCGAGAGACTCTAGAAAGCTGGTGTAGAGGAAGACTTGATACATGGAACACAAAGATTGGAAATTAAAAAACAGAGAACTACAGATGCTGCAATTTCAAATGATAATGGAATATTCTGGAACCGTACAGCAGATCAGGCAGTATCAGTGGGATGAGAAACAGAGTTAATGTCTTTGGCCAAAATCTCACATCCCACCTGATTTTGCTGATTTTACGTTCAATACTTTTGGTTGATAGATACAGCATGGAAACAGGCCCTTCAGCCCACCAACTCCACGCCAGCCATCGATCACCCATTCACACGCCTTCCATGTTATCCCACCTTCACATCCACCTCCCGAAACTGGAGACACTATTTACAGAGGCCAATTAACCGACAAACCTGCACGTCTTACGGATGTGGGAGGAAGCAGGAGCACCTGGAGGAAATCCAAGTGGTCACAGGGAGAACGTGCAAACTCCACGCAGTTAGCACTTGAGGTCAGGATCGAATAAGGGTCTCCGGAACTCCACTAGTTGGCCCATGGCCCGTCCTTGATTTTATTACCCCAAGATAGAGTTTATAATCAGCAAGCCAATAGCATGTGTAGCAAGGAACTGCAGATGCTGGTTTACACCAGAGGCACAGATAAAATGCTGGAGTAACTCAGCAGGATAGGCAGCAACTCTGGAGAGAACGAATTGGTGACAATTTGGGTTGAGACCCTTCTTCAGAACAAGAGTCAGAGGAGAGGGAAACTAGAGGTATGAATACATACAAAGAACAAATGAATGAAAGATTATGAAAAGAACAAATCAAAGCCAGCAACAACCATCAAGGAAAGGTGGAGCCCACAATGGTCCATTGTTGTCTGTGGAAAAGTTAATAACGAGTGGATACAAACAGTGAAACGAAGCAGGACGACAGTGAAACTAGTAGAACGACTAGGGTGGGGAGGGATGGAGAGAGAGGGAAAGCAAGGGTTACGGTTAGAGAAATTAATATTCATACCGCTGGGGAATATTAAGTTGCCCAAGCGAAATATGAGGTGCAAAATATGATGAGGGGTTAAAGTGTTTGACAACCGGGAGATTGCGCAGGCGAAGGCAGACTTTATTACAAAGTAGGCAGGAAAGTGTCGCTACAGATGTGCAGGGCGTGGGAGAGACTATTTCTGGAGCACATCTGTCTTATTGAAGAAGTTCATGGGGGCACCTCACATTTCGCTTGGGCAGCTTACACCCCAGGGGAATGAATATTGACTTCTCTAATTTCGTAACCCTTGCTCTCCCTTTCTCTCTCCATCTCTCCCCCATCCCAGTTCTCCGACCAGTCTGACTGCCCCCAATTACATGTTATCTCTATTTGCTTTGTTATCTCCAACATGTTTAGAGAGTTAGGAAGAAAATAGAAAAACAGGACTTCTAGGGTGGTTATCTCTGGATTGCTTCCAGTACCTCGTGCTAGAGAGGGCAGGAACAGGGAGATATGGGATCTGAATGTGTGGCTGAAGGGCTGGTGCAGGGCGCAAGGATTTAGATTTATGGATCACTGGGATCTCTTCTGGAGTAGGGGTGACCTGTACAAAAGGGGAGAATGTACAAACTCTGTACAAACCCAGGTCTCTGGCACTGTAAGGCTGCAAGGCAACAACACTGTGCAGCTAAATGCTGATGGGATGGGAAGGTCAGATGATGGTGTGGCAATGTTAAACAGCCTGGTTACTATTTTGAGTGTTATTTACTTCGAGTTGATGTGTTTTTCTGGAAGCTGCCTCCGGGGATGTCCACGTCTGCAGCTATCATGGATCCAACAGATTCCCAAAGCTTATTAGACTTGGTGAGGACCAGGCCTTGGGCACCCTTGCAGTTCTTGGACCTGGCACTATCACCCGCCAGGCTTTGGCCCACCCCCACTTTTCTTTTCCAGTTTTCTTCCTCCTACTCCATCACTCAAAAGAAGGGTCTCGACCCAAAACATTGTCGGCCCATTCCCTCCACAGATGCTGCTTGACTAGTAGATTTCCCCAGTTACTTTGTGTTTTGCTCAAGATTCCAGCACCTGCACTTCCTTGTGTCTCTGGGACAAGGCGGGTTGGAAACATGCATGTTGAAAAGCAATGGGGAGTAGAACTGGCTCTTCAAATGGAAACATTCTCATAGTCCCTCTCTCTGTACCTCTCTAAGGAGAGCTAGTGTCACACTCATGTGTTTGGAGTGCCTCCATGAACGCCCTCAACAGTCAACATTGAGGTCATATTGCAGTTACGTGAAGGGCCTGTCCCACCAGCATGCAACTGCATGCGGCGAGCGCGACCAAACGTGGTAGCTTGAAGCGGACGCCCTCGCGGGGCTGGTCCCACTTCGAACCGCGGAGCCGCATGGAGCTGGTCCCGACATCATACTCACCAATCAGCTGGGCAGGAGGCGGGCTGACTGAATTTGGACGTCGCACTCGTCGGGCGGTGACGTCATCGCGCAATGCCACGCGCTCGGCGTACGCCGTCAAGGTGGCTACGGGCCGACAGGCCATTGCCGCGCGGGATTTTTGAACAGTCGGTTTTTCGGAGCCCCGTCAGGATCAGCCCGGCACAACTCCATACAGCTCCGGTGATCGAAGTGGGACCGGCCATGCGAGGCCGTACGGCTCAAGCGACCACGTTAGGTCGCGCACGCCACATGCAGTCGCATGCTGGTGGGACAGGCCCTTAATACATTGGTGAGGCCACATTTAGAGTATTGTGTTCAGTTCTGGTCATCGAAGAATAGAATAGAATGCCTTTTATTGTCATTCAAACAGCTTGGTTTGAATAAAATTGCATTTTCTACAGTCTTACCATTACAAAAAAAAACCAAGACACACACTTAACACAATTTACACAAACATCCATCACAGTGAATCTCCAACACCTCCTCACTGTGATGGAAGGCAAAAGTCTTATCTCTTCCCTTTGTTCTTCTCCCGATGTTAAAGCCCCCGGCGGGCGATGGTAAGTGCCGCGACCGTTAAGCCGTGCGGGGTGATGTTAGTCCCGCTCCAAGTCATTCCCCGCTCCAAGAATTTATCCCGTGATTCCGGCAGGAGACGTTGCCATTGTAGGAGCTCTGAAAAGCGGTCTCCCACCAGGGACCTGCGAGCTCCCGATGTTCCTGTCCACCGGGCTTGCGGTGGGAGCCTCTGAAGCTCCGAAGTCGGGTTGCAGTCGCTCGCCACCACAGCTCATCCCGTTCCGAAGTCGGCCAGCTCCGCGATGGCGAGTCCGCAGGCTCCACGACTGGAGCCCTCAGGTCGGTTCCGGTTGGAGGCCGCCGCCGGCTCCACGATGTTAGGCCCAACGGAGACCCAACAGGGAAAACGTCAGGTCCCCGTACAGGGAAGAGATTAAACGGTCCCCCCCCCCCCACATATACACAGCTAAAAAAAAATAAAAACTAGAATTAAAACATACATTTAACGAGACAAAAATTAAAAAAAGACAGACGGACTGCGGTCGAGCCCCTGCCGTTAGGCGCGGCTACACCACACCACCATCATGTTACAGAATTGTCAAGCTGGTAAGAGTGCCGAGAAGATTTACGAGAATGTTGCCAGAACCTGAGGGCCTGAGCTATAGGAGTTGAGCAGGCTGGGCCTTAATTCCATGGAGCGCAGGAGGATGAGGGATAATCTCATTGAGGTTTATAAAATCGAGGAATAGATAGGGTAAATACACAGAGTGTTTTGCCCAGAGTACGAGAATTAAGAACCAGTAAGGTGAGGGAGGAAAGGTAGGAACCTTAGTAGGAACCAGAGGGGGTACCATTTTACATGAATGCGTGGGTGTATGGAACGAGCTGGCGGAGGAGGTAGTTGAGGCAGGTACTATCGCAACATTTAAGAAACATTTAGATAGGGACATGAATAAGATAGGTTTAGAGGGATGTGGCCAAAGGCAGGCAGGTGAGACAAGTGTTGATGGGGCATGTGGGTCGGTGTGGGCACGTTGGGCCAAAAGGCCTGTTTCCACGCTCGTTCACTGTATGACTCCATGTATAGGGTTGGAAGCAAGATAAGCTCAGCTCCATCAGTAGGGTGAGCATCCACAGCCTCGCGACAAGTTCTATTAGATAAAGGTCATCCTCCCACCATCCAACTTAAAATCAAAAGAAGATAGGCACAAAATGAAGTCTCGGCCTGAAACATCACCCATTCCTTCTATCCAGAGACGCTGCCTGTCCCGCTGAGTTACTCCAGCATTTTGTGTCTACCTTCGGTGTAAACCAGCATCTGCAGTTCCTTTCTAAGCTGAAAATGAAAGGAGAGAAACTCCAATGGATGGATAGTGTGGCACCTTGAGGACAGGTTATCAGGATTGTTTGTCAGTGCAGACTTAAGGGCCTGTCCCACTTGGGTGTCATTTGCTCATCATTTGCGTGACATAATTTACGCATCATGATGCACGACGTGCGCATGGTGCGTGGTGACGTAGGCAGTGACGCGCAGTCGCACGCGGCGCCCCAGGATTTTGGGATTCACAAAACCTTCACGCACTACCTGTGTGATGCACAAATGACGCCCAAGTGGGACAGGCCATTTAGTTCAAGGATCTGTTTCCCAGTGTCTCTGTTTCAGATAATACTCTGAGCGGAGAGAGGCTTGTTTGTGAATGTGATTGATAGGCTGTAGGAATCGGTTAGCGTGCCTTTTTCTTTTGTGAATGTAGCATTATGAATCACTTAACCACCTTGCAGAGCGCACGGAACAATTGAACTATAATCTGCTGTTATTGTTTGCAGAGCTGTCTGAGGTCATCCATCATTAACCACTACACAAGGGATTAAACATTGCCTGAGAGGCAGAGCCGAATGAGTATTCAAGTAGTGTACAGTGAAGTTGTTTCTGTCGTGAAGACATACCCAGTGCAATGATGACTGTGAGTCTCCTCTTCATCTGATTGTGTGCTACTCTCTTCACTCGTGACTTGAAGTAGAAACGTCCTTAGGGTGGCAGGGTGGCGCAACGCTAAAGTTACTGCCGTCCAGTGCCAGAGACCCGGGTACAAGCCCGACTATGGGTGCTGTCTGCACGGAGTTTGTACGTTCTCCCCATGACCTGCGTGTGTTTCCCCCGGGATCTTCGGTTTCCTCCCACACTCCAAAGATGTCCAGGCTTGTAGTTTAATTGTAAGAACTGGAAGTAGTAAGAATTTTATTGTTCTCTGGAAAATATGACAATAAAACACTCATGACTCTTGACTCTTGACTTGACTCTAAATTGGCTTGGGATAAGTGTAAATTGTCCCTCGTTTGTATGACATAGTGTTAGTGTGCGGGGATCGTTGGTCGGTGCAAACTCGTTGGGCCGAAAGGCCTGTTTCTGCACTGTATCTCTAATTAAACTCAACTAAACTGAGAATTTAATTGTTCCCTCGTTACGAATTTATGAATTTTTTCTCGAATTGTAGAACTTCAAATTCAGTTTGATGGCAAGAAAATTGGCTCTGTGTCTAATGCCCTAAACTTAAAAGCAAATAGGGAACAAGTGTTTATTAAATTACTCGGAAAATTGATTATAAAGTGAAGAATTAGGTTACACGTAGACATTTGAAGAGATGTTTTATGTAAGTAAAGATGAGGCACAAAAAGCATACGTGGCCACGTAAAGAATTTAAAGATATTTTTTAACTAATTATATGTTGCAAACATTAGTATTAGACAAGAAGAAAGGTTTTTTTTTGGAAACTAGTGGATGGATTCATAAGTTCATGTTCATAAATCTGTTTGTTCATAAGTGATAGGAGCAGAATTAGGCCATTTGGACCGTCATCTACTCCGCCATTCAATCACGGCTGATCTATCTCTCTCTGCCAGCCCCATTCGCATGCCTTCACCCCTTATCTCCCGGCACCCTTACTAATCAAGAATCCATCTATCTCTGCCTTGACTGGGCCTCCAAAATATCCATTGACGGCCTCCACAGCCCTCTGTGGCAATGAATTCCACAGATTCACCTCCCTCTGACTTAATTCTGAGACTACGTTCTCTGGTCCTAGCATCTCCCACTAGTGGAAAAATCCTCTCTACATCCACTCTATCCAGGCCTTTCATTATTCAGTATATTTCTATGAGGACCCCCCTCATTCTTCTAACTAAAAGAACTAAAGATAACTAAAATAAAGAACGTTTGAGAAAATAGAGCAGAAAACAAATTCATAAAAATGCATTAAGACACCTTTTGCTAATATATAAAAAAGAAGAGAGCGGTTGAAATAAATACTGGTCCTCAGAGAATGAAATATGATTCTCAGGATTAATGATGGGAGACTGATCTATGGAAGAGATAGACAACAATTATTTTGGATCAATCTTCGAGGTAGAAAAAAAACAAAAGTATACAGGACATACCATTACACAGAAACATAGAAACCTAGAAAATAGATGCAGGAGTAGGCTATTTGGCCCTTCGAACCAGCACCGCCATTCATTGTGATCATGGCTGATCATCCACAATCAATAACCTGTGCCTGCCTTCTCCCCATATCCCTGGAGCTCTATCTAACTATCTCTTAAAACCATCCAGTGACTTAACCTCCACTGCCCTCTGTGGCAGGGAATTCCACAAATTCACAACTCTCTGGGTGAAAACGTTTTTTCTCACCTCAGTCTTAAATGGCCTCCCCTCAATTCTAAGACTGTGGCCCCTGGTTCTGGACTCACCCAACATTGGGAACATTTTTCCTGCATCTAGATTGTCCAGTCCATTTATAACTTTATATGTTTCTGTAAGATCCCCCCTCATCCTTCTAAACTCCAGTGAATACAAGCCTAGTCTTTTCAAACTTTCCTCACATGACAGTCCCGCCATCCCAGGGATCAATCTCGTGAACCTACGCTGCACTGCCTCAATCACAAGGATGTCCTTCCTCAAGTTAGACCAAAACTGTACACAATACTCCAGATGGGGTCCCAACAGAGCCCTATACATCTGCAGAAGAACCTCTTTACTCCTATACTGAAATCCTCTTGTTATGAAGGCCAACATTCCATTAGCTTTCTTCACTGCCTGCTGTACCTGCACGCCAACTTTCAGTGACCGGTGTACAAGGACGCCCAGGTCTCGCTGCACTCCCTCTCACCTAACCCAACCCCATTGAGATAATAATCTTCCCCCTTGTTTTTGCCGCCAAAGTGGATAACCTCCCATTTATCTGTATTATACTGCATCTGCCACGCATCTGCCCACTCACTCAAGCTGTCCAGGTCACCCTGCAACCTCCTAACATCCTCTTCATAGTTTACACTGCCACCCAGCTTAATGTGTCATCTGCAAACTTGCTAGTGTTGCTCCTAATTCCCTCTTGTAAATCATTAATATATATGGTAAACAGTTGTGGCCCCAACAACGAGCCTTGCGGCACTCCACTCGCCACTGCCTGCCATTCTGAAAAGGACCTCCTACTCTTTTTGATCCTGTTCACTCCTACTCTTTGCTTCCGGTCTGCCAACCAATTTTCTATCCATGTCAACACCCTAGCCCCAATACCATGTGCTCTAATTTTAGTCACCAGTCTCCCATGCGGGACCTTATCAAAGTATTTCTAAAAGTCAAGATACACTACATCCACTGGCACCCCTTCATATATTTTACCTGTCACATCCTCAAAAAATTCCAGAAAATTAGTCAAGCATGATTTCCCTTTCATAAATCCATGTTGACTTGGACTAATCCTTTTACTGCTATCCAAATGCCCCATTATTACCTCTTTAACAATTGACTCCAGCATCTTTTCCACCACCGAAGTCAGGCAAACTAGTCTGTAATTCCGCATTTTCTCTCTCGCTCCTTTCTTGAAATGTGGGATAACATTAGCTATCCTCCAATCCACAGGAACTGATCCGGAATCTATCAAACATTGGAAAATGATCACCAATGCGTCCACTATTTCTAGAGCCACCTCCATGAGGACCCTGGGATGCAGACCATCAGGCCCAGGGGATTTATCATCCTTCAGTCCCATTAGCCTACCCAATACTATTTCTCGCCTAATGAAAATTTCTTTCAGTTCCTCTACCCCCTTAGATCCTCTGTCCTCCAGTACATCTGGGAGATTTTTTGTGTCTTCCTTAGTGAAGACAGATCCGAAGTACCTATTCAACTCTTCTGCCATTTCCTTGTTGCCCATAATAATTTTACCCGTGTCTGCCTTCAAGGGACCCACATTTGTCAAAGTTGCAAACTGGCTCCTCCTTCATTCTCTGCCCCCCCCCCCCCCCCCCCCGCTCTGGGTCCTCTATTATTCTCCCCCCTTCCCCCCTCCCCCCCCCCCAGGGGTCCCCCCATGCCAGGTCCTCCATTGTTTATTGTTCTCCCCCCTCCCTCACGGCAGTCCCCCCACACCGCATCCCCCCCCCACCCTCCAGGGGCCGAGCCTGTGTGACAGGCCAGAGACCCAGTGAGCTCTGCAGAAAGGCAGAGAAAATTGTAGATGGAAATTACACCAAATAAGCATTCATGGGAATGATTTGTTTCGACCAGTCAATTACACAAAGCAATCAGGCCTGACATCCCTCACAGGTCTGGTCTATTAAACGTCAACTGGAGAGGCCCTGTCGCTGTACAAGGATCTACAGCGTCAACATTGCCACTGCAAGGCGCCTGCACTAAAATCCTTAATTCTCTGGAAGAATTTGGCTTTAACACGGTGTTTAAATGTTTCTAACAGCCAGATGGTTCTCCATCTCTCATCCCAGGTGGGCCTATTTGACATCTGTTTGACATTAATATTAAGCAGTTGCTCAGAAGATAGATTCACATCGCACTGCTCTGCACCACAACTTAATAATGTGGCATTGGCCCAGGGGGCTAGGCAGCCACGGTGTAGTTCCATCCTGCATCATTCTTGCACCAGGACCTTGTTGCAAAGTACAGGAATGGAAGCTGTGTTTCCTTGCCTCATTGAAGATTGTGTACAACACCTGGAGAGAGCGGATGTGGAGAAGATGTTTCCACTAGTGGGAGAGTCTAGGACCAGATGCCATTGTCTCAGAATAAAAGGACGTACCTTTGGAAAGCAGATGAGGAGGAAGTTCTTTAGTCGGAGGATCTGTGGAGTTCATTGGCACAGACGGCTGTGGAGGCCAAGTCATTGGGTTCTTTTAAGGTGGAGATTGATAAATTCTTGATTAGTATGCGTGTCAGGGGTTATGGGGAGAAGGCCAGAGAATGGGGTTGGGAGGTAAAGATAGATCAGCCATTATTGAATGGCAGAGTAGATTTGAAGGGGCGAATGGTCTAATTCTGCTCCGATCACTATTGAACATGAACAATCTTATCCAGGGACACGGTTAATAGTGGGAACCAGGTTTAATCCTGATTTCAGATGCTGTCTGTGTGGAATTTGCACGTTCTCCCTTATGCTAATGTGGGTTTCCCCCTGGAGCTCCGGTTTCCTCCCACATTCCAACGACGTGCGGGAGGCCTCTGTAAATTGATGGTAGGCACGAAATGCTGGAGTAACTCAGGAGCGAACTGGCAGCATCTCTGGAGCGAAGGAATGGGAGAGAAAGAAGGAATCTGTAAACTGCTGCCTGTAGATGGGTGGTTGAACTGATGAGAAAGTGACGGACTTGTTGTGTGACTCCGTGTTGCAGAGAAAGTGGGGAAAGGGATAGGGCAAGTTAAATTGCTGCCATAAGGAGGAGGGATACTTCCTCTGCCACGCTCCGCACATTACCCACCATGTAAACAATGTGCACATGTACTGCTCACCCTACCTGCACACTTATCGCATCTGCGCACCCTAGAAAGAATTGCTGCCACACTGTTGGCACACACTTACTGCACACAACCTACCTGCACACTGTTGGCACACAACCTGCACATTCACAGCATATACACGGAACACACTTCACACATTGCTCCCACTCTGTACACTAATTGCACACTCTGCACATGCATTGCACCAACATTGCACACTAGTTGCACACCTCTGCACACTCATTGCACGTGCTCCATATAGAAACATAGAAAATAGGTGCAGGAGCAGGCCATTCGGCCCTTCGAGCCTGCACCGCCATTCAATACGATCATGGCTGATCATCCAACTCAGTATCCTGTACCTGCCTTCTCTCCATACCCCCTGATCCCTTTAGCCACAAGGGCCACATCTAACTCCCTCTTAAATATAGCCAATGAACTGGCCTCAACTACCTTCTGTGGCAGAGAATTCCACAGATTCACCACTCTCTGTGTGAAAAATGTTTTTCTCATTTCGGTCCTACAAGACTTCCCCCTTATCCTTAAACTGTGACCCCTTGCTCTGGACTTCCCCAACATCGGGAACAATCTTCTGGACTCCCCCAACATACTGTACACCTGCTGTCCACATCCCCTGAATAGACACACTCACTGTTTCACAGAATCGGTCGGTGGGGGCGCTGCGAGGCAGCTGCCCTGCCAGCAGCGTGTTAGCCATTTCTACTTTTTTTGTTTTTTTAGTATTTCCAAATGTTTGATTTAATTGTTTTAACTCTCAGTGTGTCTTGTGTGGGGAGTGGTGAGGGGGGGGGGGGGGGGGGGGGGGGGGGGGTAAAGGGGGAACCGCTATCGGTTGCCTCCTCCACGGAGGGGCCACCTTTCCCATGTCGCCACCCTTGCGGCCTAACAACAAGGATTGGTGCAGCCTTTCCCGGAGACGGGCCTGGCGCTTCAGCAGCGGGCGCAGCGTGGACCTGTCATCGCGGAGTGGGCGAGCCCTCGCCGGGGTCGCCAGTAGGGAGTGCTCCGATCGCTGGCCCGCGGACCGTTACAGCCTGAAGCCGCAGACTGCGGAGCTTCCAGCTGGTGCGGCGTCTGGAGCCTGGGATCCCTCGTTGGGGACCCCGGAGGAGAAGAGCTCCGACCGCTGGCCCGCGGACTACAACATCTTGAAGCCGCGGTCTGCGGTGCTTCTAACCGCGGCGCGGCAGGGACGTAGATCTTTGACCGCCGGCCTGCGGCCTACATCATCTTGAAACCGCGGTCTCCGGTACGGAAGCACCAATTCGGGACTTACCTTCCAGACGAGAGGGCCTGTACATCTGGCCGCGGAGGTTTGTGGTCCTAACCGGGGGAGAAACGGAGTAGGACTGACTGAACTTTGTGCCTTCCACCACAATGAGGAAGGCTGTGGTGGTTGTTTATGTGTTACATTTTTATGGTGTATTGTGTGTTATTTTTTACTGTACCGCTGCTGGCACGTTCATTTCACTGCACTTCATCGTGTATGTGACCAATACATCTGACTATTGACTATCCATACACCCTCATGCATACACTACATCCACACACTCACTGCACACTACTAGCTGCTCACGCTCACTGCACACACCTGCTACACGCACTCCCTCGTGTGGGCTGATCTGCAATCACACGTTAAACTGTAATGAGCAGGGAATTTGGAGCAATCCGGGACAGAGAGCAGAGAGCAGATTTGTTAAATGCAAACGCACTTACTAAAAATATGTAAAGGCAAAGAATTATTACTTATACCTTCATGATATGAAGCAAAGAGGTTGTGATGGTGGGCCGAGAGATCGTTGAATAACCCACACTCAAAGAGAGAACTTTAGGAATTATAAATTATGTTGCCAGCCTCCTGGCAGAGAAGGATGAAAAAAGCAATCAGTGTTTAACAAGGAAAGGCAGACATTCGGAAACAGAATAATGACAGGGCATTGTGTGCCTCTGTTAGGGGACCAGACTCAATGATGGAAGGGATTTGCAACATGACTAGGTGCCTAAGCAGAGAATTTGATTCTGTATTGTTCTCATGACAAAGAACATCATACTCCCTCTTGAGTAGCAAATGGCAACAAAATGTAGAGGTTATTTAAAGTCAAAATGGGTCGAGTCTAAAAAGTGCTTTGTTTGTTCTGGGTGTTGCCAGCGCTGCCCAGGGTTTTCCTGGGTACTGCAGTGGATGTTAGGAGGGTCAGAGGAAGGGTCCCGACCCAAACCATCACCTTTGTCTTCCAAAGATGCTGCCTGACTCACTGAATTACTCATGCATTTTGTGCTATAGTGTCATCGAGTCACACTGCATGGAAACAGGACCCATCTCATTACTGCCAACCAAGATGCTCCATCTAAGCTTGTCCCATGTGAATAAATGAATGCTTTATTGTCACCATGTGCCCGCATTAGGCCCATATCCTTCTAAATTTTCCCTATCCATCCACCTGTCCTAGTTCCTACTTGGTCCTATTATGTTACCTCAACTGCCTCAACTACCTGCACTGGCGGCTTGTTCCGTATACCCATGTCCTGGAGCGTTCTGCAGCGGGGGAGGGGGGGCGGCTTCAGGCGGGGGCTGCTGGGGGCCGGTGGGGGGGGGGGTAAGAGCGCCCTGCAGCCGGGGGAGGGGGACGTTGCTCCCTCAGGTTCCTGTTAAATCTTCCCCCTCTCACCTTAAACCTATGTTTTCTTAGTTTTAGTTTCAGAGAGACAGCCATGAAAATAGGCCCTTCGGCCCACTGAGTCCACACTAACCAACAATCCCCTGCACATTAACACTATTCTACATGCACCTGGGACAATTTACACTTATACCAAGCCTACTAACCTACACACCCGTATGTTGGTTAGACATTTAAAGACTGCATGGATGAACTACAAAAATTGTTCATCCCAGTTTGGCAAAAGAATAAATCGGGGAAGGTAGTGCATCCGTGGATAACAAGGGAAATCAGGGATAGTATCAAAGCAAAGGATGATGCGTACAAAGTAGCCAGAAAAAGCAGCATACCAGAGGACTGGGAGAAATTCAGAGACCAGCAGAGGAGGACAAAGGGCTTAATTAGGAAAGGAAAAATAGATTATGAAAGAAAACTGGCAGGGAACATAAAAAACTGACTGCAAAGTTTTTATAGATATGTGAAGAGAAAGAGGTTAGTTAAAAACAAATGTAGGTCCCTTGCAGTCAGAAACAGGTGAGTTGATCATGGGGAACAAGGATATGGCGGACCAATTGAATAACTACTTTGGTTCCGTCTTCACTAAGGAAGACATAAATAATCTGCCTGAAATAGCAGGGGACTGTGGGTCAAAGGAGGAATTGAGTGAAATCCAGGTCAGTCGGGAAGTGGTGTTGGGTAAATTGAATAGATTAAAGGCCGATAAATCCCCAGGGCCAGATAGGCTGCATCCCAGAGTACTTAAGGAAGTAGCTCAGGAAATAGTGGATGCATTAGTGATAATCTTTCAAAACTCTTTAGATTCGGAGTAGTTCCTGAGGATTGGCGGGTAGCAAATGTAACCCCTCTTTTTAAGAAGGGGAGGGAGAGAGAAAACGGGGAATTACAGAACCAGTTAGTCTAACATCGGTAGTGGGGGGAACTGCTAGAGTCAGTTATTAAAGATGGGATAGCAGCACATTTGGAAAGTGGTGAAAATCATTGGACAAAGTCAGCATGGATTTACAAAAGGTAAATCATGTCTGACGAATCTTGTGGAATTTTTCGAGGATGTAACTAGTAGCGTGGATAAGGGAGAACCAGTGGATGTGGTAATCTGGACTTCCAGAAGGCTTTCGACAAGGTCCCACATAAGAGATTAGTATACAAACTTAAAGCATACGGTATTAGGGGGTTCAGTATTGATGTGGATAGAGAACTGGCTGGCAAACAGGAAGCAAAGAGTAGGAGTAAACGGGTCCTTTTCACAATGGCAGGCAGTAACTAGTGGGGTACCGCAGGGCTCAGTGCTGGGACCCCAGCTATTTACAATATATATTAATGATCTGGATGAGGGAATTGAAGGCAATATCTCCAAGTTTGCGGATGACACTAAGCTGGGGGGCAGTGTTCGCTGTCAGGAGGATGCTAGGAGACTGCAGGGTGACTTGGATAGGCTGGGTGAGTGGGCAAATGTTTGGCAGATGCAGTATAATGTGGATAAATGTGAGTTATCCACTTTGGTGGCAAAAACAGGAAAGCGGACTATTATTTAAATGGTGGCCGATTGGGAAAAGGGGAGATGCAGCGAGACCTGGGTGTCATGGTACACCAGTCATTGAAAGTAGGCATGCAGGTGCAGCAGGCAGTGAAAAAAGCGAATGGTATGTTAGCTTTCATAGCAAAAGGATTTGAGTACAGGAGCAGGGAGGTTCTACTTCAGTTGTACAGGGTCTTGGTGAGACCACACCTGGAGTATTGCGTGCAGTTTTGGTCTCCAAATCTGAGGAAGGACATTATTGCCATAGAGGGAGTGCAGAGAAGGTTCACCAGACTGATTCCTGGGATGTCAGGACTGTCTTATGAGAAAGACTGGATAGACTCGGTTTATACTCTCTGGAATTTAGGAGATTAAGAGGGGATCTTATAGAAACTTACAAAATTCTTAAGGGGTTGGGACAGGCTAGATGCAGGAAGATTGTTCCCGATGTTGGGGAAGTCAAGGACAAGGGGTCACAGCTTAAGGATAAGGGGGAAATCCTTTAAGACCGAGATGAGAAAGACTTTCTTCACACAGAGAGTGGTGAGTCTCTGGAACTCTCTGCCACAGAGGGTAGTTGAGGCCAGTTCATTGGCTATATTTAAGAGTGAGTTGGATGTGGCCCTTGTGGCTAAGGGGATCAGAGGGTATGGAGAGAAGGCAGGTACGGGATACTGAGTTGGATGATCAGCCATGATCATATTGAATGGCGGTGCAGGCTCGAAGGGCTGAATGGCCTACTCCTGCACCTAATTTCTATGTTTCTATGTTTCTATGTCTTTGGAGTGTGGGAGGAAACCGAAGATCTTGGAGAAAACCCATGTGGTCATGGGGAGAATGTACAGACAGCACCATAGTCAGGATCGAACCCGGGTCTCTGGCGCTGTGAGCACTGGAAGCAACTACCGCTTTGTCACCGTGCCGCCCAACGTCCCATGCAAGATTGCAGCCTCTGTAACTCCACCTACAGTAGATGGTTTCAAGTAGCTTACTGAGGGCTGAGATAGTCCAAGACCATAGGAGAGAGCCACCTGTATATAGTCAAATCCAGGGATCTGCAGCACACTGGTGTAAGATGACGGGAGATATCGGTGGCACGAGGAAATGCCGTCAGGGGTTAGCATCAGGAATGCATTGCCTTGCAATCAGACAGATTCAATTCTGGATGGTCGATTCAATGGGCCGAAGGATTTGTTCCATGCTGTATCTTGCCATGACTTCTGTGACATTGGCATGGGAAGATTCAACCTACTCTCAGGAAATAACACCATGTGAGAATGGTGTGCTGGCTCTGGAGAGAGTCCAGAGGAGGTTTATGAGAATGATGCCAGGAATGATTGGGTTAACATATGATGAGCGGTTGATGGCACTGGGCCTGTACTCGCTTGGGTTCAGAAGAATGAGGGGGGGGGACATCATTGAATATTACTGAGGAGTGAATGGTCTGGATAGAGTGAATGTGGGGAGGATGTTTCCACTACTGGGAGAGTCTGGGACCAGAGGCCATAGCTTCAGAATAAAAGGATGTACCTTTAGAAAGGAGATGAGGGGAATTTTTTAAGTCAGAGGGTGGTGAATCTGTGGAATTATTTGCCACAAATGGCTGTGGAGGCCAAGTCAATGGATATTTTTAAGGCAAAGATTGGAAGGTTCTTGATTAGTACAAGTGTCAGCAGTTATGGGGAGATGGCAGGAGAATGGGGTTGAGAGGAAAAGATCAGCCACGATTGAATGGTGGAGTACTTGATGGGCTGAGTGGCCTAATTCTGCTCCTGGAACTTATGAACGTATGAAGTGTACTTGGCACTCCGGATCGGGCTGTAGACCACAAATGTACTCACACCAGGGAATGGGCAGGTTCTTACTGAGAGAGCGAGCGAGGCCGAAGGAATGATGGAGGAGATCCGGGACCATGTGCAGAAATGTAGGACTTGTCGATTTACAGAAAGGAACCGACGAGAGGAAATGCTTCACTCACTTCATGTCCCGGAGAGTTGGGCTGAAGGATTTCCAGGGGACCATATGTCTGGTGACCTGGGACTATTCTTAAAGTATTCATGAGGGAGCTGTGAGATGCCACTGTCCAGTGGTACTAACAGCCTTGGTGATGAAGAGCTTTGAGAGATTGGTTATGGTGCATAACAACTCCTACCTCAATACGATGCAGGACCCATTACAATTTGCTACCACCACAACTTTTCAATGGAGGATACGCTCTCACTGGCTCTCCACTCTGCACCGGACCACTTGGATGCGTAAAACCACGTACATCAGGCTGTTGTTGATAGACTATAGCTCGGCGATCAATACCATCATCCCCTCAAAGCTGGTTACCAAGCTCATGTAACTGGATCTTTGACTTCCTCATCAACAGACCATAATCTGTACGAATCGGCAGCGACACATTGCTCCTCGATAACCGTCAGCAGAGGGGCACCTCAAGACTGCGTGCTCAGCCTGTGCTCTACTCACACGATACTCACTACTGTGTCGCTGGGCACAGTTCCAACTCCATCTTCAAATTTGCCAACGCCATCGCCGTTGTTGGACGAATTGACAATGAGTTAGAGTGTCAGAGGGAAATCGATCGACTGACAAAATGGTGCCAGAACAACAGAACGATGAAACACCAACAGAACAACGTCAGTAAAACCAAGGAACTGATTGTTGACTTTGGAAGAAGAAGGCCGAGGATCCACAAACATGTCTTCATCAACAGGACAGTTGTGGAGAGAGTCAAAAACTTCTAAATCGTGGGCGTGCATATCTAGGAAGGTCTTCCCTGGACCCAGCGCACTGATGCAACCACAAGGAAAGCCCGTCAACACCTCTACTTCATCAAAAGATTCAAGAGAATTGGCATGTGAACAAATACTATCTTGAACCGCTCCAGGTGTAGAGTAGAGAGCGTACTGACTGGCCGCATCACCGCCTGCTGGTGAACACTGCCCAGTCCATCCTGGGTACTGACCTCCTTACCATCGAAGGGATCTACAAGAATCACTGCTGCAATAATATAGACAATATACAATAGACAATAGGTGCGGGAGTAGGACATTCGGCCCTTCCAGCCAGCACCGCCATTCAATGTGATCACAGCTGACCATCCTCAATCAGTACCCCGTTCCTGCCTTCTCCCCATATCCCCTGCCTCGGCTAACTTTTAATATATATAATCTGTTGTGCAGCCATCAGTAAAAATTCATTGTTCTGTTTCAGAACCAATGACAATAAAAGACTCTTGACTCTTGACTCAGAAGGTGCGCACACATTTTCGGTCATTCACAAGTTCAAAGGACTGATTCCCACACGGAACATTCGTGAGGTGTTGACCCCAAATAACCAACAGTGGTTCACAGTGGACAACTTTGTGATGTTATAGAGTCATAGAGTCATAGAGTGATACAGTGTGGAAACAGGCCCTTCAGCCCAACATGCCAACACTGGCAACTTGTCCCAGCTACACTCGTCCCACCTGCCTGCGTTTGGTCCATATCCCTCCAAACTTGTCCTATCCATGTTCCTGTCTAACTGTTGCTTAAATGTTGGGATAGTCCCAGCCTCAACTACCTCCTCTGGCAGCTTGTTCCATACACCTTGATGGAGTTCGCATATTGTCCGGCTACACAGTCGTGGGTATAGAGTGAGTAAAGCAGGGGGCTGAGCACGCAGCCTTGAAGTGTTACTGAGGATGAAGTAGTTCCTCCAATTCGAATGGACTGTGGTCTGTGGATGAGGAAGTTGAGGATCCAATTGCAGAGGGATGCACAGAGGCCCAGTTCTGTGAGCTAGGTAACCAGCTTTTCTTTTTTTTTTAATTCAAAAAATGTATTAAATTATTAAAACAATAATATTACACTACAATAAAACAAACCAGCACCCAGCACCATAATACAATACAAACAAATATCCTTAATAAACTACTATACAGCTACCTTACACTCCTTGTCAAGGATGCATTCCACCCTGCGGAGCCCAGCGGTCCCAGAACTCCCTCAGGGTGCCCGTGGCCAGGGCGTATTCCCTTTCTAACCCCACCCGGGCACGGACGTAACCCCGGAAAAGGGGCAGGCAGCCGGCTCGGGTAGAGCCCTCCACCGCCTGCCGCCATTACTCGCGGATGGCCAGCTTGGCCAGGCCCAGGAGCAACCCAACCAGGTCATCTTCAGCCCTACCCTCTCCCCTACGCACAAGGTGTCCAAGGTTGAGGATGGTGGGTGGTAACCAGCTTGGAAGGGATGAAGGTATTAAACGCCGAGCTGTAGCCTATAAACAGCAGCCTGAGAGTAGGTGTTTTTATTGTCCAAGTGGTCCAATGCGGAGTGGAGAGCCAGTCAAATTACTTGATTTAGTCAGCAACATTTGCTCACAAACCAGTCCGCCATGCTCATTACCCTCACTGAGCAGAACTCAGTAACCAAATGAGTGTTAGTAACTGTCCCAGCTGGTGCTACGTAGGGCCATTCATTTTGATCTGCGTTCTCATAAACGCAGCTCTTAGCCGTGAGAGCTCCGTTGTTTACAAGCCAGTCACTGGTCGATAATTGGAGCTTTTAATTGGAATAAAAGGCTTTTAATTCACAACATGCTATCATCTTTTAACTCAAAAACATAATTCTATTTTGACTTTGCCAACATACAGTGTACACAAGCAGTTGTCAGAGTTAAACCTAGAGGGAATATTTTGTGAAGGAAGAAACTGCAGACGATGCATTACACCGAAGATAGACGCAATAAGCTGGAATAACACAGCAGGTCAGGTTCCTTCCTTCCTTCCTCAGGTTCCACCCCGAAACGTCACCTATTCCGTTTCTCCAAAGATACTGCCTGACCTGCTGAGTTACTCCAACCTTTTTTTATGTCTATCTAGGGAATATATCATTTTTATTCAAACTTTTCCTTGAAACTCTCACACACTTCCATGAAAATAGAAAAAAAAAAAAAATATGTGCAGGAGGAGGCCATTCGGCCCTTCGGTTGTGGTCATGGCTGATCGTCCGCTTGGAATTTGGAAGATCAGATTAAATGAGGCCGGAAACAGCATCTGTTGTCTAATCGTGTGAGGGGAAAGAAACATTCTTGATTTGGAAGACATTTGAGATGGCCGCCCTCCCCATATCGTCGCTGTAATACCAATACAGAATTTGACAGCTTTAAATGGATGGGAAGGTGGAGATTTCTACGTAAGTCACATTAATGGGACATAGCAGGTCTCTGATCATTATTCACTGGTCGACGCCAAGAGTCAAGAGTGTTTAATTGTCACATGTGACGACAAGGAAACAGACTGCAATCCTTGATTGGAGAAAGTGTGAGATGTTGCATTTGGGGACGTCTAACAAGGGCAGTGAATGGTGGGCCTCTGGGTAGTGTTGTGGAGCAGAGGGATCGAGGAGTACAGGTGCATGGTTCCTTGAACAACGAATAAGCTCTGAGCTCTGAGCTGCAAAAGACTATATTATTATTTGTCATTTGCACTGTATTTGTTATTTGTGTCTTTTATTTTCTCTTCCCCCGTTATGTACTATGTTTACATATTCACATATTCCGTTGTGCTGCAGCAAGTAAGAATTTAATTGTCCCATCCGTGACACATGACTATAAAACTGTCTTCTTGACTCTTAAGAGTGAATCGAGGGGGGGGGAGAGAACAACCCATCATACTGGGGTGAAAGGTTTCTGGTTGGCGCCCCCCTGCTCCAGCACTCACTTGAACCTCACCCTAAATGATCAGAGTGAAGTCAATGGTCAGTGGTGTGCTGTTTTAAGAATTACATCGTATCACTGATACTCCACAGAGAAGAGAAGATTTACGAGAATGTTGCTAGGACTAGAGGGTGTGAGCTATAGGGAGAGGTTGAGTAGGCTGGGTCTCTATTCCTTGGAGCACAGGGGGATGAGTGGTGATCTTATAGAGGTGTACAAAATCATGAGAGGAACAGATCGGGTAGATGCACAGAGTCTCTTGCCCAGAATAGGGGAATCGAGGACCAGATGACATAGGTTTAAGGTGAAGTTGAAAAGATTTTATAGGAATCTGAGTGATAACTTTTTCACACAAAGGGTGGTGGGTGTATGGAACAAACTGCCAGAGGAGGTAGTTGAGGCAGAAACTAGCCCATCATTTAAGAAACAGCTGGACAGGTACAGGGATAGGATAGCTTTGGAGGGAGCAAACGCGGGCAGGTGAGACGAGTGTGCTGGGACATGTTGGCAGATGTTGGGCCGAAGGGCCTGTTTCCACACTGTATCACTATGATTCTAGCAATGTAAAGATAAACACAAAATGCTGGAGGAACTTAACGGATCTGGCAACGTCTCTGGAGAAAATGGAGAGGTGATGTCTTGGGTCAGGACACTTCGTCAGACTGCATGAAGTGTTTAAGGTGCGAGAGGGGGGAGGGGTGGTGAACTGGGAACAAAAAAAGACCAGGACAATTCAGGGTATTAGCCATGTTGCTGGCCAACTGTTGACGGTGGCTTAGAGATACTGAGGCAGGATCCCAATGATGAATATTGGGACTGAAAAAGGGATGGTTTGGGTTGTGTGACCTTAAGGCGTACATCACAGAATGGAAAGCCTAAAGTGACAACAGAACTACAGTCTCCCTTATAATTAGCAAATCAAGTGATCTCAAGGAGCTGTGGGGATTCACTCTGTTTTAGAAAAAGTCAAAGTAAACTTTATTCAGTAAAAAATATATGCAATTTAGGTACCGTGCAAAAATTCTTCCGACATTCTCGGAGACTATAGATACATTCAATGCGTCGTTTCATAGTGTTTGCAAATTTTTACCCGGAACCCTTGTCACTCACGTGGCCCCATGGAGTGAAATTCCTTTCCTTATTTGGGGATCATCTCCCCCACACCCTATCCCCCAATGTCTAGCAGTGGAGGGACCCTAGACTGTGGTCCTCCCCCACAGAGCCTTGCCGTTGGCTGCACCGAGCTCCACGATTCTCACTCTGGTGGTTTGAAACACCAGTGTACAATGTTGTACACCCAAACTCCCTTTTGCAGGAACTATTGCACAGTGGAGGAAGTAAAGGCCCTGTCCCACTTTCCCGAGTTACTCACAAACTTTCCCGAGTTTTCCCCTTGATTCAAACTCGGGGAATGCCGGGGAATGTCGGTAGCGAGCCCGTAGGAGTCCGTAGATGTTTCGTAATGGCTCGTAATGCCAGCCGTAGGAACTCGGGGCATCAGGTAAGTTGGGACTTTTTTTCAACATGTTGAAAAATGTCCACGAGTTTAAAAAAATAGCCCCGAGTGCCTACGAATGGCTATTACCGTAATTCTCTGAGTTCGAATCAAGGGGAAAACTCGGGAGAGTTCGTGAGTAACTCGGGAAAGTGGGCCAGGGCCTTAAGTACCTTTTACTGTCAGCCGGATGAAGGTAGCAGGTCCTCAGTTAAGTTTAATAATATGGTGATTATTAAACGTAACTTTTATTAAACGTTTAACAGTCAAGAGTGTTTTATTGTGTTTTATGGGCGGCGCGGTGGTGTCGATCCTGACCACGATGCTGTCTGTACGGACTTTGTACGTTCGCCCCGTGACCTCTGCGGGTTTTCTACGAGATCTTCAGTTTCCTCCCACACTCCAATAATGTACAGGTTCGTAGGCTAATTGGCTTGGTATCAAATGTAAGTGAATGTAGGGTAGTGTTAGTGTGCGGGGATCGCTGGTCGGTGCGGACTCGGTGGGCTGAAGGGACTGTTTCCACGCTGTAGCTCTAAACTAAACTAAACTAAACTAAACTAAACTGTGGTTTTCAGGCTCCTGTACCGTCTTCCCAATGGCAGGAGTGAAATGAGGCTGAGACTATCACAACATTTAGGAAGCAATTAGACAGGTACATGGATAGGACAGGTTTAGAGAGATACGGACCAAATGCAAGCAGGTGGGACTAGTGTAGATGGGTCATGTTGGTCGGTGTTGGGCCAATGACTTGCTTCCATGCTATATGACTATATTGGTGCGAACATTTTGCACACTCTGGTGCTGGGCTGAAGAACAGCTGGTGGAGTGACCATCAGAACCATCAATGCACACTGAAAACGGGATAAAACACAAGAATGAACGTATGGAATGAAAGGCTTTGAGTGTAAGAGGCAACTTACGTTGGATATCGATGGTGACCTCGGCCTCTCTCCCCTCCGGGACTGCCGCATTCTTCGCTCTACAAATGATACGCTGGCCGTTTTCAATTTCGGATGGTGGGATATGGAGGCTGCTGCTAATGCTCTCACGTTTGCCATCCTTCAGGAGCCTCTGTGGGAGCAGGCAATATCATGGTTAGTTGTGGCTGAAGAAGCAAGAAGTTCATACGTTTATAAACGTTACACCTGAGCTACAAGTTCATAAGTTTATAAGCCGTGGGAGCAGAATTTGGCCATTCAGCCCATCATGTCTGCCCCGCCATTCAATCATGGCTGATCTAGTTTAAGTTTGAGTTGAGTTTATTGTCATGTGTACTGAGGTGCAGTGAAAAGCTTTTGTTGCGTGCGAACCAGACCATCTTTCCTACTCAACCCCATTCTCCTGCCTTCTCCCTATGACCTTTGACATGAGTACTAGTGAAGAACCTGTCAATCTCCACTTTAAAAATACCTACTGAGTTGGCCTCCACAGCCGTCTGTGGCAATGAATTCCACAGATTCACCACACTCTGGCTAAAGAGATTCCTGTTCATCTTCTAACAAAAGGCACGTCCATTTATTCTGAGTTCACGGGTTCTAAATCCATGATGTGGGTGCATTATCTCAATGGCAGTGGTTGATCAGAGGTGAAGGAGGAAGGAAAAGTAGAGGTTTAGGTTTAGGTTTATTGTTGTCACGTGTAACGAGGTCCAGTGAAAAGCTTTGTTTTGCACACTATCCCGACAAGTCAGATACACCATACATATATACCTGCAAGGCAAACAAATACAGTAGATAGAGCCAAAGGGAAGATGCAGAATATAGTTCTTAGCTTTGTAGCGCATTAGTTCCACACACACGTCCAACATCTGCAAAGGGGTAGAGGTGAATTGGACTACCCTAGCTTCATAGAGTCAGAGTCATACGCCATGGAAACAGGCCCTTTGGCCCAACTTGCCCACACCAGCCAACATGTCCCAGCTACACTTGTCCCACCTGCTTGCGTTTGACCCATATCCCTCCAAACCTGTCCTATCCATATACCTGTCTAACTATTTCTTTAACGTTGGGATAGTCCATATAACCATATAACCTGCCTCAACTACCTCCTCTGGTAGCTCGTTCCATACACCCACCACCCTCTGTATGAAAAAGTTACCCCTCAGATTCCTATAAAATCTTTCCCCCTTCACCTTAAACCTATGTCCTCTGGTCCTCGATTCACCTACTCGGGGCAAGTGAGTGTGCATTCACCCGATCTATTCCTCACTTGTGGAAGGACTGTTCAGAAACCTAATAACGGGGGGAATAAGCTGCTCCTGAGTTTGTGGTGTGAGAAGGAGTTCATGGTGAGTAAAAACACCTTGAATAAAACAAAAACAAAATTCAATCTAATGTAAGAGAAAAAAATACAGTGTCTTGTGTTTCCAGCCTTTACATATGCATCATGTATGAGGAAGACCTTAACATAGTGGAGTTATACCCTGCCTGCATCTGTAAATTAACAGAATAGCAGCTTACAGGAGATGTGTTATTGCATGTAATGACACCCAACTAAATTGCAGTTTTTGGATAGTAAAATGCATCAAGTGTCATATATAATACAAACTGGATTAAAAGACTATCCTGCAAATGTACACATACGAAGCACGATGCAACGTACAAAATGTCCCATATCAAAGCAAAAGGCACAGAGCAGCATAATCGTGTTTCATAAGATCATAAGTGATAGGAGCAGAATTAGGCCATTCGGCCCATCAAGCCTACTCCGCCATTCAATCATGGCTGATCTGGCTCTCCCTCCTAACCCCATTCTCCTGCCTTCTCCCCATAACCCCTGACATCCGTACTAATCAAGAATCTCTCTATTCTAGTTGTACAGATGCTGCCTGGTCTGCTGAGCATTACCAACAGTTTTTATATTCGAGTTCCAGCAACTACAGTTCTTTGACTTTTGTAAAAGATCCCATGGGTGGCACGGTGGCACAGCTGGTAGAGCTGCTACCCCACAGCGCCAGAGACCTGGGTTCAACCCTGAACCTGCCTAGAGGTTGTCTCTCTGCATGGAGTTTGCACGTTCTCCCTTTACTTTAGTTCAGTTTAGTTTAGAGAAGCAGCGCAGAAACAGGCCCTTCGGCCCAACGAGTCTACACCGACCAGCGATCCCCGCACATTAACACAATCCTACACACTAGGGACAATTTACAATTTACACTTACACCAGTCAATTAACCTACAAACTTTGGAGTGTGGGAGGAAACGGAAGAGCTCGGAGAAAACCCACGCGATCACGCAATATTAGGCTGTGTACTTTGCCGTGGCCTTTGTTAGAGGTTACAGATCCACTGAACACACATACAGTGCAGCATTATGGGCCTGTCCCACCTAGGCGACCTTTTGGGCGACTGCAGGAGACTCTGCGGTCGCCACATGTTCGCTGGTGGTTGCCGGGGAGTCGCCTTCATGGTCGTGAGGAGTTCCTGCATTCTGGGAACTAGTCGCGGCCTCATCACGGTCGCCGTGAATGTTTCAACATGTTGAACAATTAGCGGCGACCAGAATGAACCGCCGTGGGGAGTTGCGGGAATTCTCATGCCGTGGGTGGGTCGCCAGGAGGTCCTAGTGGGTTGCCAGGGGGTCAAAGGTTCTCGTAAGTTGTAGCCGGTGCTGACCGGTGAATTCCATTGGCTCTTTGGGAAAAAAAGACGTAAGCAGTAGTTTTCAGAACCAAAGGTAACCGACCGATAATGTTAATGTCCGCCGAGCTTCACAGCCGTGTATCTCTGGCTTCTTACAAATTGTCTCCAGACCTTCTCCCCCTTCTCCCCTCTTCTATCACCTTGGCTTTGCACCGTGTGTATTCACTCAGACAGCGCTCCCCCGCTTGCCCTGTCCCCCGCCCGCATAATGGAAACAATGCGTGTGTGTGTGTTCCACTCTGACAGTCGCCGGCAGTCGCCTGAAAAATCGCCTAAGTGGGGCAGGCTCATTAATATGCAGGCAGGCAGGGAAATATCCATGGCAATATGAATCCCCCAACCAATGTCATTGGAACAGATTATTTCTTTGCTGTCTATGGAAATGCTGATGTTAAACGCACACCTCCAGATTGAGGAACAGTTTTTTCCCAGCTGTTATCAGGCAACTGAATCATCCTACCACAACCAGAGAGCAATGCCGAACTACGATCTACCTCATTGGTGACCCTCGGACTATCCTTTGCTGGCTTTAGCTTGCACTAAACATTATTCCCTTATCATGTATCTACTGTATACACTGTAAATGGCTCGATTGTAATCATGCTTTGTCTTTCTGCTGAATGAAAAGCATGCACAAAAGCTTTTCACTGTACCTCAGTACACATGGCAACAAACTCAATTGAGAAACCGCTTGTTTTATTACGGGGAGGGGCATTTTGTTGGCTGCAATGCGTTTTGGGATATCACAGAGTTATGAAAGTCACGGTATGATGCTGGTCTTTTGTTCGCCATGATGCCTGCAGGTATGTCACGCACACAATGGAACAGTGGGCAGAATACGAGAGCAATGGTCACAGATTCAGTGTGGAAACAGGAGAGGTTGACTTGCACCAGAGGCATGTCCAGCGCCATTTCACTCAAGTCTCACTTGACCTGATTTTTATTTTATATTTCCAGATTCTGCAGTATTTTCCTTTTGCATGTATTTAAGCTTTAGAGTCATCGAGTGATACAATGTGGAAACAAGCCCTTCGGCCCAACTCGCCCATTCTGGCCAACATGCCCCAGCTCCACGTGCTACCTGTCTGTGTTTGGCTCACATCCCCCCAAACCTGTCCTATCCATGGAGCACATTATCCATGTAGCAACGGTGATGATGTTCAGAGACAAGAGACATGAGAGAAGAGTCCTGAAAAATATACGGAAGTGGAATCCTGGAAAATCTTCCACCGGATCCGGATCGTTACAAGCTCTAGGATGAAGTTAAACTATTTTAGTTTAGTTTAGAAATACAGCACGGAACCAGGCCCTTCAGTTCACCAGATACTATCCTATATAGCAGGAACCATTTGCAATTTTACCAAGCCAATTAGCCTACAAACCTGTACGTCTTTGGAGTGTGGGAGGAAACCGGAGCACCCGGAGAAAAGCCACGCGGTCACAGGGAGACCGTCCAAATGCTGTACAGACAGCTACACTACCACTGCACCACCACGCCTTCTACAATTAAGAGATTGTACAAAGAGGAAAGGAACACTGTTACATAAGAACAGCCAAAATGCTGAAATGATCAGGCAGCATTTATAGAGAAAGAACAAAACTGATTTAACGTGTTTACTGGCACTTCTTCTTCTTGCGTTGGAGGCAGCAGAGGTTATGTAATGGCCTCCAGGCTCAGTAGCCAGTTCAATGTGCTGAGGGCCATGAGGTCTACCCCTCCACCGGGGGGGCGGAGGACAGCGCAATCTAAAATGCCGTGCTGCTGCGCTGTTTGCTGGTCTGCTCCACACACGCAGGCTGCTGATGAACGCAGCCCCCAGCGATGCATGTTGGTGTTAAACCGGCCGACCCCGGTTCAGGGCGACCCACTCTTTGCGGGGCAGGTCTGAGCCGGGTTGGGCTGTGGTGTTCGGTGCAACTGTGAATTGAGGAGGTGGCGAAGTCTGTTCCCAGCTGGTTCTCCGGAGTTGAAGTGTTGAAACCGGAGCCACAGAGGGTCGCTGCGTGACGGGAGAAGGGGCGACGAGATGACGGGCGTTGAGGTCCCAGTTGCTGTGAGTCCTGGGCGAGGTGGTGCAAAGGATGTTTGGCACCCGATGGGGCCTTGAACACCAGCCTATGAGTGAAGTACTCTCTGCGAAGCCTGGCGGGGCCGATACCTGCGAGCACCGGCAGAAGATCCGTCGGAGTAGGGCGTAGGCAGCTGGTGATGATCCGCATGGTGTGGTTGAGGGTGGCGTCCAGCTTGCTAGTATGAGTGCTGCTGCACCATGGTGGGACGGCGTGCTCAGTGGCACTGTACACGCGTGCAAGAGCTCCGGTTCGGAGAGTAGATGTCCTGGTGCCCCATGACAACCCAGCCAGGCAACGCAGGAGGTTACAAGTTGATAACCTATCACCAGAACTGGACGGTTCTCATACAAACTGGACAGGTTGGGTATCTGACATTATTGAATACAGCGATGTGAGTTCAGATCCTATCATGCACTCATGTCTTGTACTGATGTAAAATGAAGGGCTCCTCCTCGAATTTATCCAAGGCTTGTTGGAAGAGTGCAAAAGTCCGTGGTGGTGGGATTGTGGAGCAGAGGGAGGTATGAGGGTGGGAATGGATGGAGATTGAAATGACGAACTGGAAGCCCATGAATCATATATGTGGACTGGACAGAGGGATTCAGAAATGCAGTTACAACTGTATGTTTGGTTTCTCCACTGTAGAAGAGGCCACATTGAGAGCATTGAATGCAGTCCATTAGATTGGACGTAGTGTGAGCGGATCGCTGCTTCAGGACTGCTTGAGATCCTGAGGAGTTGGAAGGGAGAAAGTAAAAAGGGGAAGTGTCATATCGCCTGCAGGCACATAGGAAGGTGCCACAAGGACGGGACTGGGCGCTGCTGAAGATGGAGCAACAAATTAGGGAGACCGCAGCGAATGCTAAAGGGGGAGGGGAAATGGTGGTGAAGGTGATGGACATTACGGAGGAGATCTACTGAATATGGAGGCTTGCGGGGTAGTGAGGGCCAGGGGAACCCACTCCATGTTCCAAGTGAAGTAGGGAGGGTGAGAACAGTAGTGAGGAGATGGAACCGACATGGGCAAGATGTCCAGTGGCGGGGTCATGGAGCAGATGGTACAAGAAGCTCCCAGAGAAATGGCATTCAGCATCTGCAAAGCAGAGATCAAGTCACCAAATCACAATGGCACCACCCTTATCAGCCGGGCTGGTGACAATGCTGGTATTGTTCCTTGGTGAGCCGAGTGTGGAAGGTTCAGAGAGAAGTCGGATAGAGCAAGGAGTGTGGAAAATGGATGCTGGTGTTACATTGGTGATTTGTGTGAACGGATCAACAAGGAGTAATGAGTGAAGGGAAGACCCCAAGAGGGTAACGGACCGCGGGGAAAGGTCCCCTGTCTAGCTGGAGACTTAGACACAGATGTGCGGGAGCATCACATGGTCATCATGTATTGAGAGGAGGACCAGGGCTATAAATCTGTGGAAGACTAATCAGCTGGGATCAAGGTGGAGAAGATAGGACGAGAAAGGCAAGACATGGCAAGAACTGGGACTGGGAGTGGAGAGATGTGATTGGGGAAACTGAAGAAGGAGGATTGAAGTGTGCAAACCTTCATTTGTGAATGGAAGAGAAGATGTTCCATTTTATGGAAAGGGAACAAAAAGCCATATGGACCAAATGCTGGCAAATTAGACTAGCTTAGACGAGGTGGCATGGATGAGTAGGGGCAACTGGCCTCTTTCCCTGCTGTAATTAGTGAGACAGGATGGATCAGTGTTGTGTGCAGCGAGGGTGAGCAAGAGGACACATCTGCTGATGTATGGCATTAAGCATGGGTCTCACATCTCATCATGATCACATCCAAAGGTGAAGTGTGGAAATTCAATTGGGATCATTCTCAGCCAACACACACTCGCTCATAAGAGAAACAAGTGTGAATCAACATCTTATTAAAGAACAAGTGGGTGTTGGAGGCAGGTGCGTTCTCACCATTTAACAAGTACCTCCATCACAAAGGCACAGAAGGTTGACATAAAAGATGGCTATGAATGAGTGCGTGATGGTAGGCACGGACATGGTGGGACAAAGGGCCCATTTACAACCTGTATCGCACTGACTGTGAGGGTAAGAAGGGAAACAGAAGCCATTGAGGGTGTGTGCAGGAGGGAACTGCAGATGCTGGTTTACTCCAAAGATAGAGAGAAAATGCTGGAGTAAGTCAGCAGGGACAGACGGCATCTCTGGGTAGAAAGAATGGACAACATTTTGGGTTCTTGGTTCTTGGTTACTTGGTCCTCCAAAATATTCCAACTGGAATTTAAACTGGAGGTGGTGAAGGGAAGGGTTAAGCCAGAGAGGGTTATTGGGAAGAAAGTGCCACTTTAAATTTTGTTGCCTCTGGCTAGGCAACCGTGGCTTGAAACCACTATACAGCCACACAGTAAAAAATAAAGAACACAACACGGAGTAGAAATTCAACATAAAACATAAAACATCCCCTCACAGCAGGATCAAAGTTTCCCGCTGGGAGGGAAGGCACCAAAGTCAGACTCTTCCCCTGATGTTCCCCACTGTTCAGGTGAGAGGGAAACACAGAGATATGAAAGGGTAAGGTGTGAAAACGAGAGATGAAAGGGGACTGTCTCTGCTCTCTCTCCATCTCTGCCCCTCTCTCTCTGCCTCTGCCCCTCTCTCTCTCTCTCTCTCTCTCTGCCCCTCTGCCTCTCTCTCTCTATCTGCCCCTCTCACTCTCTCTCTGCCCCTCTCTCTTCTCTCTGCCCCTCTCTCTCCCTCTCTGCCCCTCTCTCTCTGCCCCCTCTCTCTCTCTCTCTCTCTCTCTGCCCCTCTCTCTCTGTCTCTGTCCCACTCTCTCTCTCTCTGCCCCTCTCTCTCTGTCTCTGCCCCTCTCTCGCTCTCCCTCTCTCGACGCGCCTACGAGTTGGGGGCTATGCGTGTGTGCGTAGGGCAGGGATGGGGGTAAAAGGAGCGAATGAATAATATTAATATAATTTCAAGGGGGGTGGTTAGTGTGTGTGTGATGGTTAGTGTGGGTGATGGTTAGTGTGTGTGTGTGTGTGTGGCTGATGGTTAGTGTGTGTGTGTGTGTGGGGGGGGGGTGATGGTTAGTGTGTGTGTGTGTGTGGGTGATGGTTAGTGTGTGTGTGTGTGATGGTTAGTGTGTGTGTGTGTGTGTGTGTGTGTGTGCTGATGGTTAGTGTGTGTGTGTGTGGGGGGGGGGTGATGGTTAGTGTGTGTGTGTGTGGGGGGGGTGATGGTTAGTGTGTGTGTGTGTGTGTGATGGTTAGTGTGTGTGTGTGTGTGTGTGGGGGGGGATGGTTAGTGTGTGTGTGTGTGTGTAGTGGGGGATGGTTAGTGTGTGTGTGTGTGTGTGGGTGGGGGATGGTTAGTGTATGTGTGTGTGTGTGGGGGGGGATGGTTAGTGTGTGTGTGTGTGGGGGGGGGGATGGTTAGTGTGTGTGTGTGTGTGGGGGGGGGAATGGTTAGTGTGTGTGTGTGTGGGGGGGGGGGATGGTTAGTGTGTGTGTGTGTGGGGGGGGAATGGTTAGTGTGTGTGTGTGTGGGGGGGGGGGGATGGTTAGTGTGTGTGTGTGGTGGGGGGATGGTTAGTGTGTGTGTGTGTGTGTGTGTGTGGGGGGGGGATGGTTAGTGTGTGTGTGTGTGGGGGGGGGGGATGGTTAGTGTGCGTGTGTGTGTGGGGGGGGTGGTTAGTATGTGTGTGTGTGGCTGATGGTTAGTGTGTGTGTGTGTGTGGGGGGGAATGGTTAGTGTGTGTGTGTGTGGGATGGTTAGTGTGTGTGTGTGTGTGTGTGTGTGGGGGGGAATTGGAAAGTGTGTGTGTGTGTGTGTGGGGGGGTGGTTAGTGTGTGTGTGTGTGTGTGTGTGTGTGTGGGGGGGGGGAATGGAAAGTGTGTGTGTGTGTGTGGGGGGGGATGGTTAGTGTGTGTGTGTGTGTGGGGGGGGGGTGATGGTTAGTGTGTGTGAGATGGTTAGTGTGTGTGTGACACCGCAGGCCGCCCCCCTCCCCCGCAACCACGCGTTGAGTGGACGGGACCCAACGGGTCCCACCTGGTCACGTATAATATAAAGATTTAATCAGGAAGACAGTCAGACTAGTCCGAGAACTAGGATGGGGAGGGATGGAGAGAGAGGGAAAGCAAGGGTTACTGAGTGAGGGTAAGAAGGGTAGTTTTGAAGTAAAAACTACATGTTAATCTCTTTGTAGAGGAGAAGAAAGCAGCTTCGAGGTGGGTTGTGCTGAATGACACATCTAGGTGAATTAAAAAGCAATTGGTAAACAAAAAGCTGCTGATGCTGGGAATCTGAAACAAGAACAAACACTTCTGGAAATACACATTTCCTCTTTTCACAAAGGATATCTGAATATTTCCTGTGTTTTCTGTTCTGATTTCACATTTTCTGTGTCTGCGGTTTTTTAATTTTCGATTGCTGTTCTATGAATCCATCATGAAATCAGGTGGATAAAATGCTGAACAGCTGATGAAGTACTTTGTACCAACTTGGTCTCTTGGCCAAAGTTTTCTTGATTTTCCCCACAGCGATATTCCATGAATAATGCACAGAAAATCACCTGAAATAGTTATAGTTTTAGTTTTAGAGAGGCAGCATGGAAACAGTGCCTTCGGCCCCCCGAATCCATGCCCGACCTTCGATCACCCATTCACACAAATTCCCTGTTTCTCTGTTATCCCAGCTGCTCATCCACTCAATATACATCAGGGATAATTTTACACATAGAGTCATAATGTCATAGAGTGAATCAGTGTGGAAACAGGCCCTTCGGCCCAACTTGCCCACACCGGCCAACATGTCCCAGCTACACTAGTCCCACCTGCCTGCGTTTGGTCCATATCCCACCAAACCTGTCCTATCCATGTCCTTGCCTAACTGTCTCTTAAACATTGGGATAGTCCCAGCCTCAACTACCTCCTCTAGCAGCTTGTTCCATGCACCCACCACCGTTTGTGTGAAAAGGTTATCTCAGAATCCTATTAAATCTTTTCCCCTTCACCTTGAACCTATGTATTCTGGGCAAGAGACTCTGTACATCTACCCGATCTATTCCTCACATATTTTTTCTTGAGAAATGCTGCCTGACCTGTTGAGTTACTCCTGCACTTTGTGACTATCTTCGATATCTACCAGCATCTGCAGTTCCTTTCCACAATGAGGCAGAAGGAAATTCCCACTGGGAAAGTTCTCAAAGGCAACGTTAACAAGAGGAAAGGTGTAACAATTCCATTTGAGACAGAAGGGTATAGGATGTCTAGAATGTAAGCATGAGCAAAGCAAAGAGGTGCTTGGTGTTGGGTAGGTTTGCAAGGGACAAGGGCGGTATTGAGCATATTACGATATAGTAACCAAGGCATTGTATTGAGAGGGGAGCACAGAGGTCAAAGAAGGTCAAAAAGTCAGCAGATAATTGGGTAGGCTTAATGGAGTGGAGAAGATGCGAACAATATTAAAGGGGTTAGAACAGATATAAGAGAGCACAGGTTCTGAAGAAATTTCCCGACCCGAAACATCACTTGTCCATTTTCTCCAGAGATGCTGCCTGTCCTGTTGAGTTACTCCAGCATTTTGTATCTATCTTTGGTATAAACCAGCTTCTGTGATTCCTTGTTATTACATTAGAATAGAAAAGCATTGGGGTGAAGGGATAGAGGCAGCCACTAAACGCAGCGGAGCAGGTATTTGAAGGGGTGAGTGCTGAAAGATGGGACAATCTCCGGCCGATAACAAATCTATTTACAGGCAAGTATCTAGAATGGAAAGAAAAGCAAATCTCTTGGATATTGTTTGCCCTCTGTGTTTCTTTGCTCAGCCTGAGTTGTGGGATGACCAAGTTAATAGCAGAGAGATGAAGGATCACAAATGGGTGGCACGGTGGCGCAGTGGTAGAGTTGCTGCCTTACTGCGCCAGAGACCCGGGTTCGATCCGGACTACAGGTGGTCTCTGTACGAAGTTTTACCTTCTCCCTGTGAAAACGTGGGTTTTCTCCAGGTGCTCCGGTTTCCTCCCACAGTCCAAAGACCTACAGGTTTGTTGGTTAATCAGCTTCAGTAAAGATTGTAAATTGCCCCTAGTGTGTGTAGGATAGTGCTAGTGTATGGTCTGGTCGCTGGTCAGCGCTGACTCGGTGGGTTGAAGGGCCAGTTTCCACGCTGTACCTCTAAACTAAACTAAAAACTAACATTTTCCCTTTTCTGAGTCGGCCAAATAATCTTGCTCTGTGTGTGTAGGAAGGAACTGCACTTGGTGGTGTAAACATAAGTTAGACACAAAAAGCTGGAGTAACTCTGCGGGACAGGCAGAAGCTCTAGAGAAAAGGAATGGGTGACATTTCAGGTCGAGACCCTTCTTCAGACTCAAATAGATGACATTTCTGAAGAAGGACCTCGACCCGAAAGGTCACACATTCCTTTTCTCCAGAGATGCTGCCTGACCCGCTGAGTTAATCTTGCTCTGTTGGTGATTGACATTATCACAGAGGGGAGTTCCACTCTTCCTGTTCCCTCCTCCCTCCCTCCCCCCCTCCCTCACTCACTACAGCCAGCAGCGACCATGGCGTTCTGGAAGAGGAACACCGCCCACTAGGAATAGTGCAACGGGTCTCAGTTTGCACGAGGACTGCCCCACAATCTGTGACAATGCAGTTTGTCTGGTGTCCCTGACTCTTGTAAGCTGGCTTCCCAAATTAGCAACACTTTAGTTAAGAAGCTGCCAATTCTGCGAAAGAGAATTTCAGCAGCTTGCCCTGCTCCAGTGACGTTTTGAACCATCACTGTGCTCGAAAGCCACTTTGGAAAGCACCGTAAATAACCAGACTAAGCTGCATTAGCTCCCACACCAGAATAAAAGAACGTTTAAAACTCAGCCTTTACCTCTCAGCCTTTTAAGCTGCAGATCAAGAGAGGCAGGAATTCGAAACGTCACCAAGTTTAAATAGAGGGAAACATTTTAGGATTAACGTTAGATTGGTGTTAATGGGTGGGCGCTCATCATGAGTAGTTCCGTCCTGTATCTCTCTAAAGGGACACAGAGTGGAGCAGCTGGGAGAGCCTGCTGTCGCACAGCACCGGAGGCCAGGGGTTCAATCCTGACCTCGAATGCTGTCGAGAGGACTAGAATATAAAAACATGGTTGGAATGCTGAGGCTTTACAAGGCGCCGGTCAGACCGCATTTGCAGTGTTGTGAGCCGTATTGGGCCCCATATCTGAGGAAGGATGTGCTGATATTGGAGAGGGTCCAGTGGAGGTTTCTGAGAATAATCCCAGGAATTATTGGGTTAACACATGATGAGCCTTTGACGGCACTGGCCTGTACTCGCTGAAGTTTAGAAGGATGAGGGGGCACCTCATTGAAACTTACTGCATAGTGAAAGGCCTGGATGGAGTGGATATGGAGAGGATGTGTTCACTAGTGGGAGAGTCTAGGACCAGAGGCCACGGCCTCAGAATAAAAGGACGTACCTTTAAAAAGGAGATGAGCAGGAATTTATTTTAATCAAAGGGTGGTGAATCTGTGGAATTCATTACCACAGATGGCTGTGCAGGCCAAGTCATTGAATACTTTTAAGGTTGACAGATACTTGCTTAGTATGGGTGTCAGGGGTTATGGGGAGAAGGCAGGAGATTTGAATTAAGAGGCAAGGATAGATTAGTCATGATTGAATGATAAAGTAGACTCAATGGGCTAATTCTGCTGCAATGACTTATGAATTTATAATTTGAGGAGTTTGATGAGAATGTGGGAAGAATATATTTTGCAGAATTAGTGTAAATGAGTGCTCAGCAATGACAACAAATATTTCTAGAATTCTTTTCATGCTGCATAGCTTCCCAAGGCAAATGTCACGAACATTATGAAACGAAACTGATGCAGAGCTGTGCAGGGGGATATTGCCACATGTGACTGGAATCTAGTTTGGAAGGGAGAGAAGTAGTGTGCAGCTCAGACGTCTGAAACAAAAACAGAAAATTCTTGAAACCCTCAGCAGGTCAGGCAGCATCTGTGGGAAGACAAAGAGAGTCAACATTTCAGGTCAGAGAAAGAGAGGAAAAAAGGTCCGTTTAAGTTGCAGAGAAGGTTTAGTTTAGTTTAGAGACAGTGCAGAAACACCAACCAGCGATCCCTGCACATTACATCATCCTACACTCACTAGGGACAATGTTTACATTTACTCCAAGCCAATGAGCCTACAAACCTGTACATCTTTGGAGTGTGGGAGGAAACCAAAAATCTTGGAGAAAACCCACACAGGTCATGGGGGGGAAAGTATAAAACTCTAAACAAACAGCACCCGTAGTCAGGATGAGACCCAGGTCTCTGGAGCTGTAAGGCAGCAGCTCTACCCACTGACAAGCATGCTGCCCTCAGGTGGAAGGTGGAACAAGGAAATGGATAGGACAAAGGGAGTATCTGTGAGAGTGTGTGTGAAGGGGTCAATGTGAGGATATATGGTGGCAGGAGTGAAAATACTTCTGAAGGAGTCTAAAATATGAAGACTGAAAGGACATGCGCTTTTAAAGCGCGTGTGCGTAGGGTGGTGTTAACGTGCGAGGATCGCTGGTCGGTGTGGACTCGGTGGGCCGAAGGGCCTGTTTTGCGCTGTAGCTCTGAACTACTGAACAGTAAGCTGAAGACTGAATGTAGATCTATCATCAAGGATGCTCTCCATCCACGCTATGCCCTTTACTCGCTGCTGCAGTTGGATAGGAGCTACAGAAGCCTGAGGCCCCACACAACCATCTGCAGGAACTGTTAGCTTCTTACATCCACCAGCTTCTTGAACTGACCCACACAACCCAAATCCAACCTCGTCAATAGGACACTTGACAGCCATGGGCTCGTTTGTTTTATTGAGCTTCACACCAAAATCTTGCAATCCTTTTCTTTTCACTGTCTTGAAGAATTTAGGTGGAACTTATGCATAATTTATATATAATTAATGTTTTTGTGCATTGTCTGAGTCCATGTGACTATGGTGCTGCTACAAGCAAGGTTTTCATTGTATCTGTACCTCACTGTGCTTGCATAAATGACAATAAACTTGACGAGGTAGACAAAAATGCTGGAGAAACTCAGCGGGTGAGGTAGCTATGGAGTGAAGGAAGTGGGCGACGTTTCGGGTCGAGACCCTTCTTCAGACTGATGTGAGGGTGGGGGAGGGGCGGGAAGAAGACAGGAAGGGGGCGGAGACAGTGGGCTGAGGGAGAGCTGAGAAGGGGAGGAGAAAGCAGGGACTACCTGAAATTAGAGAAGTCAATGTGAGAATGAAGCATACAGAGATAGCATTTAATCAGGGGGAGAGTCAGACTGGTCGGGGAACTGGAAAGGGGGAGGGATAAAAAGAGAGAGAAAGCAAGGGCTACTTGAAATTAGAGAAGTCAATATTCATACCGCAGGGGTGTAAGCTGTCCAAGCGAAATATGAGGCGCTGTTCCTCCAATTTGTGCTGGGCCTCACTCTTACAATGGAGGAGGCCCAGGACAGAAAGGTCGGTGTAGGAATGGGATGGGAGTTAAAGTGTTTAGCAACCGGGAGATCAGATGGGTTTCGGCGGACAGAGTCGAGGCGTTCAGCGAAACGATCGCCGAGCCGGTGCTTGATCTCGCCGTTATATAAGAGTCCACAACTTAAATGATGTTTACTAGATTGTTTAATAGTATCGGTACACATGTGTCCATTGAAGTGATCGCTTGTCAGTTTCAATGACCATCCACTGTTAAAACAGCAGCAGTGTTCTTAAGAGATAATGGTGTCTGGTTACTGCAGGGAGATTAACTGGAAACAGTTTTTCTCCCCAATAGACTATTTAAATCCAAGACAGCTTTTTTCCCCCATCTGACAATTCTAAAGTAACTTTGAAGTGGTTCTCTAGTTCGCAATTTAAATTATAATGAATTCAGAAGAATACAAATAACGTTCCCTAACTCATAACTCGCCTTTTATCCAATTTAATTTATGGAAACATGCATTAATGCAGAACTACCTGTACTATGGGTCGGAAGGAATGTGAGTGAATCACTGGAAGGATTGTTTGGGTCCCGGGATAGTGGGAAGGGAAGAGATGAAAGAGCAGCTTCTGTAGTTGTAGGTTTGCCCTCAAATTACATCAATGTCCATAACCTACTCTCGATTATTGTTATGTTTCTACTAAGGAGCCACGATTTCCTGGAACCACATCAATAAACCACATCAACCCCATCTCAGTTTTCTCCGAGATCTTCGGTTTCCTCCTACACTCCAAAGACGATACAGGTTTGGAGGTAAATCTGGCTTGGTATAAATGTAAAATTGTCCCTAATGTGTGTAGGGTAGTGTTAATGTGCGGGGATCGCTGATTGGCGCTGATATTCGGTGGGCCAAAGGGGCCTGTTTCTGCTCTGTATCTGGAATCTAAACTATAACTTAAGCTAAATATAGTCAGAGCCCTCTCCAGCTGCTGACTGTAATAATCTAACGTCAACTAAACCCTGTCCCGAGCTGAGATAAGTCAAGAGCAGAACGCTGTCCCTTGTGTGACACTCTGAAGTAGCTGGGAATGTGACTGGCGTGAGCTTGGAAAAGAATCATCTCGCTTGATCAACACTAAACCCACCAAGAAGTTGCACAGCCCAGCGGCACAGCTGGTGGAGCTGCTGCCTCACAAGGCCAGTCCAATCCTTACCCAGGATCCTTGCTTTGTATCCACATTCTACCTGTGACCGTGTGGGTTTCTCCACGGTGCTCCGGTTTCCTCCCACATCCCCAAGACATGCAGATTGTTATGTTAACTGGCCTCTGTAAATTACCCCTTGCATGTGGTGAGTGGTACAAGTTGGAGGGTTTTGATGAGGATGTGAGAAGATTAAACCCAGGGTTAAAGTAGTATTAGCATAAAAGGGTGTTCAAAGATCAGCAAGAACTTGTCGGGCTGAAGGGCTTGTTCCCATGCCATATCTCTCTAACACTCTAAGAAAACCCGAAGAAAATGGAAAGATAAATTAATTTTAAAATGAGGCGCGGAGGTGCAGCAGCACAGCGGTAGAGTTGCTGCCTTACAACGCCAGTGACCCGGGTTCGATCCTGAGCATTGGTGCTGCCTCTACAGAGTTTCCACATCTTCCCTGTGACCGCGTGGGTTTCCTCCGGGTGCTCCGGTTTCCTCCCACACTCCAAAGACGTACAGGTTTGTCAATTAAGTGGCTTCGGTAAAAAAATTGTAAATTGTCCCTAGTGTGCAGGTTAGCAGTGGTGTCAGGGGTGATCGCTTTATGGTGCGGACTTTGTGGGCGAAAGGGCTTGTTTCTGGGCTGCATCTTTAAAGTCTAAAGACTAATATTGAGTTGGAGTATGAGCTTGCATCAGCATTCCTGTGCCACAGACCTAGCAGAGGGCAGTGCCGAACCACTATCTACCTCTTTGGTGAGCCTCGGACTATTCTTGATTGGACATTGCTGGCTTGACCTTGCGCTAAACGTTATTCCCTTATCATGTATCTGTGCACTGTAAATGGCTAAATTGTATTGTAATGTCCATCTGCTTGCTGGTTAGTACGCAACAAAAGCTTTTCACTGTACCTCGATACACATGACAATAAATAAACAGACCTGGTAAATAGAATGATAATAGAAGATATTGGTGTGAATTAAGTTTGTGCTGTGATATTGTTAGACAAAAATGCTGGAGAAACTCAGCGAGTGAGGCAGCATCTATGGAACGAAGGATATAGGCAACGTTTCGGGCCGAAACCCTTCCGAAATGTTGCCTATTTCCTTTGCTCCATAGATGCTGCCTCACCCGCTGAGTTTTTCCAACATTTTTGTCCATCTTCGATTTTCTAGCATCTGCAGTTCGTTCTGTGATGTTGGTTCACTGGTTAGACAGTGAAAACATCTGAGGAGTTCTGTACTCTGATTGTTACAGGATAAATACGTGGCCCTTGTGGCTAGAGGTGGGGTGGGAGATTGCAACCTTCACGTGGTCCGCCCTGTTTCGACTAATGCAATCAACTCGACGTGCACAAACGGAAGATCAAATAGAACAAGTTGTCCAGCAACTTTAGGCTGCGCACGCCACACGACAGAAGAAGAAGAGGTGTCTAGAGAGATCAGGGTGTGTGGAGAGAAGGCAGGTGCAGGATACTGAGTTGGATGATCACCATGATCATATTGAATGGCGGTGCAGGCTCGAAGGGCTGAATGGCCTACTCCTGCACCTATTTTCTATGTCTATGTCTATGTCTAATACTGTGAGCAAGAAGATCAGAAAGCTCTGCTCTTCGAGATGAGTTATATTGTTTGACTCAACTAACCCTTGACGTCTACAGTCCAATTTCAACTCCTTTAGCCTCCCTAAAGATTATAAGCACTTAAGCAATGTTCAGCTAATTAACTTGCAAACATGCATCACAGGACAGCTGCCGATAAAACTTCCACCCTATTCAACCCAGAAGGGTCCCGACCCGTAATGCCACCTATCCATGTTCTCCAGTGATGCTGACTGACCCATTGAGTTACACCAGCATTTTGTCACTCCAAACCAGCCCGGCCTCACTTCGACCTACCCAAACCCCATAACCTCATCCCTACCGTAACCCCAACCGTGGTCACCCATCCCGTCTTGTCCTGGGCACGCCACTTCACTCCCGCGGAAGACCAGAGAAGGTAGTTGAGGCAGGGACGATTGCAACATTTAGGAAACATTTATACAGGTACATGGATAGAGTCTCGACCCGAAACGTCAGCGTCTGAAGGTGGCTCCACCCAAAACATCAGAATCTGAAGAAGGGTCTTGACCCGAAACATCACCCATTCCTTCTCTCGAGAGATGCTGCCTGTCCCGCTGAGTTACTCCAGCATTTTGTGTCTATCATCGATTAAACTAGCATCTGCAGTTCCTTCCCACACATGGATAGGACCAGTTCAGAGGGATATGGGCCAAACACAGGCTGATGGGGCATGTTGGTCAGTGTGGGCAGGTTGGGTGGAAGTGCCTGTTTCCACACTCTATGAGTCTATGACTGCAGTATGTGACCATTGAGGGTGTTTGCGGCAGGCTGCTCCTCTCACCTTGATATAGGTGGCCCCACTCAGGGGCTCTCCATCTCGGATCCACGTGATGACCGCTGCGGGCTTGGCATTGTCCGCACGGCACGTCAGGTTCAGGGAGTCTCCGACCTTCAGGCTGACCACTGGCCCGCTGCTGATGACCGGATTGTCCGGAGGTACTGCAACAAAGGAACGCACGTTCAAGCAGGAAACCAAACGCCGCTGGAGAATGCCTCCATCCCTGCAGTGGCAATATTCAACATCAATATCAGCCTCAATCACAGTCACATCCCTCAAACAATGAGGAGCAAATGATTTAGTCAGAGGGTGGTGAACCTGTGGAATTATTTGCCACAGAAGGCAGTGGAGGCCAAGTCAATGGGTATGTTTAAGGCAGAGATAGATAGATTCTTGATTAGTACGGGTTCAGGGGTTATGGGGAGAAGGCAGGAGAATGGGGTTAGGAGGGGGAGATAGATCATTGAATGGCAGAGTACACCTGATGGGCTGAAAGGCCTTATTCTGCTCCTGTTACTAATGAACCTATGAAACTGGGAACTAAACTGAAGTCCATCCTTCTATTACATTAATTGTCACGCTATGCAAAGGGTGCACAGCAGTAGAATGGCTATCTCACAGGGCCTGAGATCCAGGTTCAATCCTGACTACGGGTGCTATCTGTGCAGAGTTTGTACATTCTCCCTGGGACCACGTGCGTTTTTCTCCGGGTGCTCTGGTTTCCTCCCTCATTCCAAAGATGTGCAAGTTTGTAAGTTAATTGGCTGCTGTAAATTGGCCCTCATGTGTACGATGAGAAACTGGGCTAACATACAACTAGTGTACGGATCATTGTGGATCAGTATTGATCTGATGGGCCAAAGGGCCTGCTTCCACACTGTATCTCTAAACTACACTAAACTAGTTTGAACGGGTGATCGATGGTCAGTGTGGACTCTAAACTAACCTAAACTAGTGTGAATGAATGGCTGTTGGTTAGTATGGATTAATTGGGCCAAAGGGCCTCTTTCACACTACACTAAACTAAACTAATCTAAATTAGTGTGCACAGGCGATTGTGGTTGCCGATGGAATTAGTGGGCCGAAGACACACAGTGTCTCCAAACTAAACTAGTTTGAAACGGGTGATCGGTGGCGTTGGCATGGACTATGTGGTTACCGAAGGGCCTGTTTTCATGCAGTATCTTTCAATTAGTTCAACCAAAAGAGACCGTATATTACACTCAGTGTAACGCGATGCAAACCCCAACATTACATACTGTTACTTTCTGAGAATCCCCCCAACACACTCTCTCCATTCAGTGTTTATCCCTTCATACAACACCCAGTCACCACTTTCCAATCCTTCCATTATATTTGGTGTCAGTCAATGACTATCACTCCATTACAGCCTCTGAAGCTCAGTGAAAATACTTGCAGTATATTGGATCAACAAGAGCCAATCCCCCTGTCACACTGTCAGGCACACTGCCAATCCATTGATTACACTGTCATTCACTGCCAATCTCTCCCTGACACTCTGTTACTCAGTGCCAGTTATTCCATTGTAGTCTATGTCACTCCATTGCATTGTGTGTCCACTTGCTCAGCATCCTCTGCATCAGTATATCCATTACATAGCGTGCCGAGTGCTAGCTCCTCCATTATGCTCTGCCCCACGTGCCAGCAATCAGTCCATTATACTGATGGCATCAATCGGTCCTGCTCATCTATGACCTACATATTTGTGCAGAATCGCTCCTTCATAGTATGAGCCTCACACCCTCAATCCAGCCTTTCTCCACTCCAAGACCACGAGAAATTGCAGAGAATTGCGGACCATTCCGTCACACAAACCAACCATCCTTCCATTGGCTCCAACTACACTTCACGCTGCCCCGGCAACGGCAGCAGTGGGGGCGGAAATCCCGGGGTGGAGGGGGGGGGGACAGGGGGGACGTGAGGTGGGGGACAATCCCCCCCATTTATTGTAATCCGGATTTTAAAACCGGGTGAAATCTCCGTTTTCCGCGAGACAGTGGGGTGGGACTGATGATCGAGGGCACCGATTGGACGAGAGAGACGTCGTTCAGCAGGCAATGGGGGCGGGATTTGATGATCAGCGCAATGATTGGAGGAGGGAGGTGTCGGTCGGGGGCGGAAGTAGCGGGGTGGGACTGAGGATAGTGCATGGTGATTGGAGGAGGGAGACAAGTGTTGGGAGCGACGGCCCAGGCCTACGGCCAACGCGGAGAAGCAGAACTAGCTCCACGGCTCCAGACTGGTGCCTGTCAGTCCAGGCAGGGCTGTAGGTTAACCGGCGGGACAGGCAGAGTTGAGCTGGATTTAGCGCTGCTTCTCCGCGCTGGCCGCAAGCCCGGGCCGATGTTCCCGTAATTACCGTCCACAGGGCCCACACCTCAAGCCTCCGAAGCCTCGCGTGTGTGTGTGTGAGTGTGCACATGCGCATGCTGCCGCCAAGATATTGTGACCCCCGGTCCCCCCCATGTTTTGATAGCAATTTCTGTGCCTGGCCAGCAGCATAATCAAGGACGTCTCACTCCTTCATCTCCCCTCTCCCATCGGGCAATAGACAATACACAATAGACTATAGACAATAGGTGCAGGAGTAGGCCATTCGGCCCTTCGAGCCAGCACCGCCATTCAATGTAATCATGGCTGATCATCCCCAAACAGTACCCCATTCCTGCCTTCTATCCATGTCCCCTGACTCCGCTATTTTTTAAGAGCCCTATCTAGCTCTCTCTTGCAAGCATCCAGAGAACCGGCCTCCACCGCCCTCTGAGGCAGTGAATTCTACAGACTCACCACTCTCTGTGAGAAAAAGTGTTTCGTCGTCTCCATTCTAAATGGCTTACCCCTTATTCTTAAACTGTAGCCCCTGGTTCTGGACTCCCCCAACATCGGGAACACGTTTCCTGCCTCTAACGTGTCCAAACCCTTAACAATCTTATATGTTTCAATGAGATATCCTCTCATCCTTCTAAACTCCAGAGTGTACAAGCCCAGCTGCTCCATTCTCTCAGCATATGACAGTTCCGCCATCCCGGGAATTAACCTTGTAAACCTACGCTGCACTCCCTCAATAGCAAGAATGTCCTTCCTCAAATTAGGGGACAAAAACCGCACACAATATTCCAGGTGTAGTCTCACTAGGGCTCTGTACAACTGCAGAAGGACCTCTTTGCTCCTATATTTGGTTCCTCTTGTTATAAAGGCCAACATGCCATTTGCTTTCTTCACTGCCTGCTGTACCTGCATGCTTACTTTCATGTACAAGGACCCCCAGATCCCGTTGTACTTCCCACTTTCCCAACTTGACGCCATTTAGATAGTAATCTGCCTTCCTGTTTTTGCTACCAAAGTGGATAACCTCACATTTATGGCAAAAGGTACAGAAGTGTGAAAGCGCACACCTCCCGATTCAGAGACAGTTTCTTCCCAGCTGTTATCGGGCAACTGAACCATTCCATCAATAACTACAGAGAGGTCCTGACCAACTATCTTTCTCACCGATGATCCTCAAACTATCTTTGATTGGTCTTTGCTGGACTTTATCTTGCACTAAACGTTACTCTCTTTATCATGTGTCTCATCTGTGTACACTGTGGATGTATCAATTGTACTCATGTATCGTCCCTCCGCTGACTGGTTAGCATGCGCCAATAACTTTCACTGTACCTCAGTACACGTGACGAAAAACGAGGCTAACCTAAACCAATCCATGCTGTGTCCTAATGTGCACTCCCTCAATTATATTGTATATGTTAGTGCCAATCCCTGCAACCTGTGCCATGGTACCAATCGTATCGTCATGCCAAGGTGCCAGCCCTTCTATTAGACACAATGTCATTCAGTGCCCTCCCTCATGTTGAGAGATACAGCGTGGAAACAGGCCCTTCGGCCCACCGGATCTGCGCCGACCAGCAACCCCCACACACTGAAGAAGGGTCTCGACCCGAAACGTCGCCTATCTCCTTCGCTCCTTAGATGCTGCTGCACCCGCTGAGTTTCTCCAGCTTTTTGTGTAACCCCAACACACTAACATTATCTCGACACACTAGGGACAATTTTTACATTTATACCAAGCCAATTAACCTACAAACCTGTACGTCTTTGGAGTGTGGGAGAAAACTGAAGATCTCGGAAAAAAATCCACGTAGCTCACAGGCAGAACGTACAAACTCCGTACAGACAGCACCCATAGTCACAGTTGCTGCAAGGCTGTGCCACCGTGACCGTCCACCGTTGTGCTGTGATGCTAACCCCTCAGTTATATTTTTTGACTAGGAGACAAACCTGCATTGTATCTTGTGCCCCTCAGTGTCCACACATCCCTGGCATCCTCTTCACTGATTGCCTTCATTACATTATTTGGCATTCGGTCTCAGACATGGTTCCACTCAATTCCCAAAGCTGCATTTTGTTGCTGCCTCCATTATGCATGTCGGCCACAATCCCAATCCTCCGTTATACTTCAGTACCATTTCTGCGGTCACACTCCCTGCCACTGAGTGTCAATCTGTCCAAACAAACTGGGTAGCAGTGTCAATTCACTCATTGCACTCCATGCCACTCTGTTTCATTTCTCCGTTCAAGAGAAGACTGAATAGTACAGCACAGGAACAGGCGCTTCGGCCCGCGATATAAATGCCGTACGTCATGCTGTTAAACTAATCTCTGCCTGCAGTGATGCACATCCCTCTGTTCCCTTCGTATCCACGCGCCTATCTAAAAACATTGTGGGATACAAATGTCAGTTCCTATATTATGCCCAGTGTAATTCAGGGCTAATGACTCCACACCCGCAGTACCAATATCCCCATTACATGAAGATAGACACAAAATGCTGGAGTAACCCAGCGGGTCAGGCAGCATCTCTGGAGATAAGGAATAGGTGATGATTTAGGTCGAGATCCATCCTCAGATCATTACATGTGTTTCTTAGTGTCAATCCACGTGCTCTATCTTTCCACTGCACTCAAGGCTAATGTCTTCATTATACTCTATCCACATTGCTAATCCCGCTGTTAGCCTTGTTACTTGGCACTAATGTGGCAGCACTAATACTTACATTACTCTTTATGTCAAGGTATTGATCTCTTCACTAGTCCCTGTCAATGGCACCTGACTAAACTTTAGAGATACAATGCCAAAACAGGCTCTTCGGCCCACTAGTCCACACTGACCAGCGGTCCCCACGAACACTAGCATGATCTCACACACACTGAGGACAATTTACAATTTTACTGAAAGCCAATTCACCTACAAACCTATAAGTCTTTGGAGTGTGGGAGGAAACCGGAGCACCTGGAGAAAACCCACGCGGAGAATATATAAACTCCGTACTGACAGCACCCATGGTCAGAATCGAACCGGGGTCTCTGGCCCTGTAAGGTAGCAGCTCTACCACTACGCCACTGTGGTGCCTATCCTTTACCCTCCACGTCGCGGGGCTGGAAACTGGAAGCATCCTGCTACCACCATAATCTATTGTAACAAGTGATGGCTCCCACTAATTGTCGCCGGAAGCTCGCGTCCTTTTCTGGACGGACGATAACAGTGAGGTCAACATTTGGAACAAGATGGACATGAAAAGATGACCCTCTCACAGTGACTGTCAAGTCTTTTAATGTTTTTGTGCAGATTCCCCACTTGAAAGGGATCTGATTCATCCACCCCGAAATGATGAACTGAATTTCACTCAATGACCAAACACTTCTTTTCCATTTTTCCCCCCTTTTTATTTTAGCAGATTCAGCAAATAATTTACAGTTCCACTTGATTTATTGCTTCAGTCATTACTTTGAAGGCATTTGGATGTTGTAGGTCTTAAGGTATTTAACAGTTTAGTCTTTTAGCAGGTGAATAACCGGCTGCTAATCAGGTGCTGTAGATAATCAGTCCTGCATGCCTTTGCTGGCGGTCGCCGCAGTTTTTAGGACAGTCTCTTAGATTATACTGTTGAAGTTTTAGCCGCAAGTCAACTTCTCTCGCAGGCCTGTCTGCTTTTCTGTTCACGGTCGGGCTGACTCTGATCCCGACCGGGCTTTCTCTGTTTTCTCCCCCCACCGGGTTGACTGTTCCCGGTTGGGCTGAAGACTCAGCCTCTGTCGGTGGCTCTCTGGACCTGTCCGTGGCCTTCACGGTACTAGGCCCCCACCCGACATCTGTGGCTGCTGCTTGGGCTTGGCTGTGGCTGCACAGCCCTGGATACATTCCAGGTAAGCTGACACCGTGCTTGGTGACCCTTACTGCCCCAGCTTGTTTTCCTAGCTCTTCCCTGAGCTATTGCTTCCCGTTCCTACCTTTTTTCTTTTTGGCGCCAATTCAAAACCATTTGGCTTGGTGCTGTTCCACTTGTTTCCAAATACTACTATTTTTAACTTTTGTTTTCGATTCTTCTTGCTGGCCTTGGACTTATCTTCATTCTTTTATCCTCGTCGCCAATTGTTGTGTATTCGGATGCTTTGAACAGTCTTGAATAAAGGATCGGACACGGGAGGAATCATACAAGCTTCTCTTCTGCAGGACGCCACCTCCAGTCTCTTTCTACTCATGAGTACTTGCCCCAGACATCTTCAGACCACAATTACTTATCCTAATTATCCCATACCTAACACTCCTCCCCCTTTAACTTGGAGGCAGGTAATACCTTTTCTATTACATACACCGCACTCCTCCCCTTTTAAGTCCATTTCACCTGTACGATATATGTTCTTTTCCTACTATTGTGCGCTTAATTTAGCATTAGTCCTTTCATTACAGTTTGACCTGACAGTGACAGTGCCTTTCATTGTCACTCCTATAACAATGGAGACTGTTTACTGAACCTTTCAGGATGAACCTTCCCAAAAGAGTAAAAAGCAAATTTATCGTTAGCAATTTGTTACAGGGAATTCCCACAAAGAGTGAACACCAAGTGCGACAAACTTCCAGATTGGAGGTTGCTTGTAAAACAGTTCATAAATTCATTAGGTCATAAGAGCACAAAAAGGTGATCAAGTCTACTCCGCCATTCAATTATGGCTGACCTATCTCCCCCTCCTAACCCCAATTTCCTGCCTTCTCCCCAAAACCCCTGACAACCGTACTAATCAAGAATCTACAGTATCTATCTCTGCCTTCATAATATCGATTGACGTCTCAACCCGAAACATCACCTACTCCTTCGCTCCATAGATGCTGCCTCACCCGCTGAGTTTCTCCAACATTTTTGTCTACCTTTAATATCCATTGACATCCTTCGCACCATTCTGTTGCAAAGAATTCCACAGATTCACCACCCTCAAGACCAAAGAAATTCCTCCTCATCTCCTTCCTAAGGGAACGTCCCATAATTTTGAGGCTATGGTTCTAGACTCTCCCACTGGTGGAAACATCCTCTCTACATCTACTCTATCCAGGCCTTTAACTATTCGATGTTATCATGGAATGTCTACACCATTCAACCTGCCTTGGTTGTCACATGAAGCGGCAGCGATCTTCTTGGCTGACTGCTGCAATCAATCATTAAGATGTGAGGGGAAATGCTTAAAGAAGATGTGTGAGACAGGTATTCTACACAGTGGGTGATGGGTGGCTGGAAGGCCCTGCCAGGGGTGGTGATGGAGTCAGAGTAGATAGTGACATCCTGGCCACTCCCTCTTCTCCCCTCTCCCATCAGGCAAATGTTATAGAAGTGAGAAAACGCACACCTCCAGATTCAGGGACAGTTTCTTCCCAGCTGTTACCAGGCAATTGAATCATCTTACCACAACTAGAGAGCAGTGTTGAACTTGGCCACCCTTGGACTATCCTTGATCAGTTTTTGCTGGCGTTAGTTTGCACTAAGCATTATACCCTTATCATGTATCTATACACTGTAAATGGCTCGATTGTAATCATGTATAGTCTTTCCACTGACTGGATAGCACGCAACAAAAGCTTTTCACTGTATCTCAGCACACGTGACAATAAACTAAACTCAAAGTGAAGGTGCTTTTGGATTGGCACATGGGTATGCAAAGAATGGAGGGATATGGATGATGTGCAGGCAGATAGGAGTTGGTCTTGGCATCATGTTCAGTGCAGATGTGGGCCGAAGGCCCTGTTCTTGGGTTCCAGACAGTCAAAGACCAAACACTGGGAGGATGGAGCCGGCGGCGAGGACGACAACAGCTGTGACGGGCAAGAGGCAAGGCTAGTTGGAGATTAAACCAAGGACTGGCTTACTGCAGTTTGGCAGCAGGAGGCGCCCCTGGGGCACAAAGGTGGATGGGTGAGGAGCGGGATGTCAGCTCGCTGGTCGATCCAAATGTCCAAGGAAGGCAATGGCTGGAAGCCCACAGCAGCCCAGGGCTTGCCTGTACTGGACAATGCTCAATAGCTCTAGAACACGGACTGGACTTTGAAAATGGTGTCCAAACCTGGCGCTTCTTGCACAGAGGCTCAGTAGAGTATTTCTGTGCACTTTACTAATTCGGGATGTGCAGAGACTCCAACCCCAAGCACCTTCTGATCTGGAGATTCTCCTGCCTGGATCCCCTAGGAAACTGGAGACTGCAAACTCATGTGCGCGAAGCGCACATCACGAGCGCGAAGCGCGAAGTCCCTTGCGGCCGGGGTCCAGCTTAAGGGCCCTGGAAGCTCTAGGGTTCTAGATGCTCTCTGGTGCTATTTTAGGCTTATTTTTGAGACACAAAGCCAGGGCGGGAGAAATTAAATCTCAAGCGGGAGAGCGGGAGATTTTGCGAAAATGGCCTTTCGGCGGGAGATCTCCCGCCGAAAGCGGGAGAGTTGGAGTCACTGGATGTGCTTAGATATGGTAATACTGTACTGGACTGTATGTACAAACATAATTTTACGGTGTGTTTTGACAATAAAAGCATCTTTGAACCTTTGAACCTTTGAATCTTTATGTTCCATGTCATCTCTGTAAGTCCAGCTTCAACAGTCCCGTTGTAACCTGAAAAAAATCACCAAAGAGTTTCCGTCCCTGGTCACACGGTCTTCATGCCCACACGACTCCCACACACATTGGGTCTCATGTGTAGGAAGGAGCTGCAGATGCTGGTTTATACTGAACATAGACACAAGATGCTGGAGTAACTTAGAGGGTCACAGCATCTCTGGAGAAAATTAATAGGTGACATTTTGGGTCGAGAAGAAGGGTCTCGACCCGATCGTCACCTGTACCTTTTCTCCAGAGATGCTGTCTGACCTGCTGAGTCACTCCAGCCCTTTGTGTGTATCGTTGCAGGTGGCACAGTGGCGCAGCGGTAGAGTTGCTGCATTACAGTGCTTGCAGCCACAGACCCGGGTTCGATCCCGACTATGGGTGCTGTCTGTACGGAGTTTGTACGTTCTCTCCGTGACTGTGTGGGTTTTCTCAGAAATCTTCGGTTTCCTCCCACACGCCAAATACGTACAGGTTTGTAGGTTAATTGGCTTGGTGTAACTGAAAAACTGTCCCAAGTGTGTATAGGATAGTGTTAATGTGCGGGGATCGCTGGTCGGCGCGGGCTCGGTGGGTCGAAGGGCCTGTTTCCGCGCTGTATCTCTCAACTAAACTAAATTAAACAGTGGGCCTCATATTCTATAATGAAGTAGTCCACCCCAGTCACCATTCTGATTTTACGAGCCATCATCTGAGGATGGATTGAAGGAGAGCTGGCTGACCATCGCAGGACAACTGCTCAGAGACAACAGAGACGGAGAAGAAATATAAAATAAATGCAGACTGTAGAAACATTTTAAAAACATTTTGTTCTTAACTTGAAGCATTCATGCACAGATATTATAATTTGTTCCCTCAGTCAACTCTGAAACAACAAAATCTTTGTGAAGTGGAGAATCATTGGAGGGCGAATATTGTGCTCGGGAATAAGATTACTGTGCTATTTTAAGAAGCCACCTGACACCGCCATGTGTTCTGGTGTTGTTTATATTGATACATTAAGCTGATTTTGCATTTGTGGATTGTGGGTCTCCCCGTGTGGAGAGATACAGCATGGAAACAGGCCCTTCGCGGTCACGGGGATAACGTACAAACTCCGCACAGGCAGCGCCCGTAGACAGGGTCGAACCCGGGTCTCTGACGCTGTCAAGGGCCAGTCCCACTTTGGCGACTCTTTAGCCAACTGCCAAGGTTCGTTTTAATAGAATTCACCTATGACACCTGGCGACAACCTACGACAGTGCCTACGGCAACCTATGACAGCAAAACCTGTCGTCACTGTCGCCGAAACATTTCCAACATGTTTAAAACGTTGCGGCAGATGGCGTGAGTTGCCCAAAAGATCACCAAAGTGGGACAGGCCCATCAGTGTGCCAAATCTCCACACTCAGTTGAGAAACTGAGCTCAGCACAGTGAATGCAGGCAGGAGCCAGCATCATCAAAGACTCACATCACCCCCGCCCCGCTCACACCTCACATCTACCTGAAAACCAGGTTCAAGAGTAGCTTCTCCCCAACAACCATCAGGCTCTTGAACACTGCACAACACTAACCACAACTATAAACCTCTACGTAGAAACAAAGAACTGCAGATGTTGATTCCTCCCAAACATAGACACAAAGTGCTGAAGTAAGTCAGCAGGCCAGGCAGCATCTGGAGAAAAAGGAAAGATGACATTTTGGATTGGGACCCTTCTTCAGACTGGGTCTTTGTGTCTACCTTTGGTTTGAACTTCTAGGGATTGACTTTGGTTGTGTTGGCTTTGGGGGGCTTTCACACTGGTATTATAGTTATTAATTTATTGATTTAAAAAAAAAATGTACTATCAATCTGCATTGTATTTACAGGCCTGTTATGCTGCTGCTGGTAAGAATGTTATTGTTGTGTAATATGACAACTTATAAATGGGCATCTTACAACCCAGCGGCATGAATATTGATTTCTCCAATTCATGTCATCCTTGCATCCCCTCTCTGTCCATCCCTCCCCCACCCGAGTCATCGTACTAGTTTTGCTGAGTTTCACTGTCAGGATCACTCATTGTCACGTTCCCCACGGCCAACAATAGACCATTGTGGGCTCCGCATTTCCTTGATCATCGTTGCTTTTTGTATATCTTTCATTCATTTGTTCTATGTTCCTTCTATATTTCTAATTTCCCTCTGACCCTCAATCTGAAGAAGGGCCTCATCGAGCCAGCACCGCCATTCAATATTATTATGGCTGATCATCTAAAAAAAGTACCCCGTTCCTGCTTTTTCCCCATATCCCATGATTCCTTTAGCCCAAAGAGCTAAATCTAACTCTCTCTTGAAAATATCCAGTGAATTGGCCTGCACTGTCGTCTGTGGCAGAGAATTTCACAGACTCACAACTCTGGGTGATTTTTCTTTCTCATCTCAGTCCTACAGTAAATGGCCTACCCCTTATTCTTTAACTGTGACCCCTGGTTCTAGACCCCCCGCAACACCAGGAACATTTTTCCTGCATCTAGCCTATTTAATCCTTTAATAATTTTATATATTTCCAGAAGATATCCTCTCATCCTTCTAAATTCCAGTGAATATAGGCCCAGTCGACCCATTCTTTCTTCATATGTCAGTCCCGCCATCCCGGGAATTAACCTGGTGAACCTACGATGCACTCCCTCAATAGCAATAATGTCCTTCCTCAAATGAGGAGACCAAAATTGCACACAATACTCCAGGTGTGGTCTCACCAGGGCCCTGTACAACTGCAGTAGGATCTCCTTGCTCCTGAACTCAAATCCTCTCGCAATGAAGGCCAACATGCCATTAGCTTTCTTTACTGCCTGCTGTACCTGCATGATTACCTTTAGTGCTGATGTACAAGCGCACCCAGGTCTCGTTGCATCTCCCCATTTCCTAATCTGGCACCATTCAGATAATAATCTGCTTTCTTGCTCTTGCCACCAAAATGGATCACCTCACATTTATCTACATTATACTGCATCTGCCCACTCACCCAACCTATACAAGTCACTCTGCAGCCTCATAGCATCCTCCTTGCAGCTCACACTGCCAACCAGCTTTGTGTCATCCGCAAACTTGGAGATGTCATATTTAATTCCCTCATCTAAATCGTTAATATATACTGTAGCGGCACCAAACGTGGTGAATAATGGTGAGACGTCAGGCCGGTTCAAACAGTCGTTTATTCAGGTTGGGAGCGGGAGAGCGGCAGGTACTCTCTCCGCTTCAGTGGCCGTCGGGCGTGTTTCGGCCTTGCTGTGGGCAGGAGGCTGCTACGCTCGCAGCTCCTGCAGCAGTTGGTGGGGCAGCTGCAGTTGGTAAAACCTCTCCGCTCCGGTGCTCGGCTCTGTGCAGGTCATGCGGGGGAGCTCGGCGGCCGTCACACAAGGCCTGGAGCGGTGTGGGGGTCGAATGCGGGGCCTGGTACTTTGCCGGGAGCTGGAGAGTGGCGGCAGCCACGGCTTCTCAGCTCCGTTGAGTAGCACCTGGTGGGGAAGAGGCGGCATACCTCACAGCAGGGCCGGGTTGGCGGCAGCGTAGTTCTGCAGGGCTGGGCAGCCGGCTGCAGACATCAGGTCTCCCGAGGCTGCGTGCTTCAGGAGAAATCCAAATTTCAATTTGGACAGTCAGGGGTCACCAATGTAGCGGCACCAAACGTGGAGAATAAAGGTGAGATGTCAGGCTGGTTCAAACAGTCATTTATTCAGGTTTGACACGTTAGGTTGGTGCGCTAACTATATTAACATTGTTGCTGTAACTGAACGAGGTTGTTCTCTCGGGCTCAGCTACCTGTTGACTACCAAAGTCTGGAGGTGAGATAACCTTAAGTACCAGGACACTCCCTCTAGCCCATGACGTCACGTACCCGCCCTCGTATCTCCTGACGAGGGTTCGACCATAAGTGGCCCGTGTATAGGCTGACGCCACAATACTGTAAATAACTGTGGTCCCAGCACCGAGCCTTACGGCACCCCACTAGTCACTGCATGCCATTCTGAAAAGGACCCGTTAATTCCTACTCTGCTTCCTGTCTGCCAATCAGTTCTCTATCCATGTCAATACCCTAACCCCAATACCATGTGTTACTAATCTTCAGTGATCAGCAGATGCAGATTCAGGACCTCCATGGGAGAATATGTAATCAACGTGTAGAATGCTGCTTGCCGGAGGAAGGACATCTTAATCAACTGATGCAGAGAAAAGGCACTCAGTTACATGCGCATCGGCACGCTGGCAGTGGTGCAGCGGTAGAGTTGCTGCCTGACAGCAACAAAGAACTAGGTTTGATCCTGACTACGGATGCTGTCTGTATGAGGTTGTACGATCTCCCTGTGACCTGCGTGGGTTTTCCCCAGTTGCTCCGGTTTCCTCCCATACTCCAAAGACATACAGGTTTGTATGTTAATTGGCTTCGGTAAAGATTGTCCCTAGTGGTTAGGATAGTGCCCGTGTGTGGGGATCACTGATCGGTGTGGACTTGATGGCAGAAGGGCCTGTTTCTCTGTATCTAGACTAAACTAAACTAAAGATACATAACTTGGAAGGAAAATAAGAGTTAATGTTGAAGACTTTACATTGGAATGAGTTCTGATGATGTGGTAATTGTCTTAAAATATTAATTATATCCCCTCTCCACAGATGGTAGCTGCCTTGTCAAGTTCTTCCAGCAATTACTGCTTTTATTTCAGATTTCTGCTCAATGATCTTGGCTCTTTGATCAGAGAAGGGGTGTTCATGTTCCTTGGGCAATTGATCTAGCTCATCTAATGAGAGGAGGGTAAGCCTTACTTCAAGCATGGATTCATAGAGCCATTCACCACGGAAACAGGCCCTTTGGCCCAACTGGCCCATGCTGACCAAAATGCCCCTTCTACACTATTCCCACTTTTTTACTTTAGTTTAGTTTAGAGATACAGTGCGGAAACAGGCCCCTCGGTCCTCCGAGTCTGCACCGATCAGCGATCCCCACACATTAACATTTTCCTACACACCGTAGGTACAATTTACACTCATACAAAGCCAATTAACCTGCAAACCTGGGAGAGCGTACAAACTCCATGCAGACAGCACCCGTAGTTGGGATCGAACTCGAGTCTCTGCCGCTGCAAGGTTGTAAGGCAGCAACTCTACTGCTCTGCCTGCCAGTGTTTGGCCCATATCCCTCTAAATCTTTCCTATCCATGCACCTGTCCAAATGTCTTTTACATGCTATTTTGGTACCTGGCAGCCCACTCCATGGATGCACCACCTTCTGTGCGAAAGAGTTGCCCTTAAGGTTCCTGTTAAATCTTTCCCCTGTCACCTTAAACCTTGCCTAACAGATCAAGATCCAGCTCTAAATAAGCGATAGCAGAATTAGGCCATTCAGCCCATCAATACTCCACGATTCAATCATCTATCTCTCCCTCCTAACCCCATTCTCCTGCCTTCTCCCCATAGCCCCTGTCACCTGCACTAACCAAGAATCTATCTATCTCTGCCTTCAAAGTGTTCATTGATTTGGCCTCCGCAGTCTTCTGTGCCAATGAATTCCGTAGGTTCCTCACCCTCTGTCTGAAGAAATTCCTCCTCATCGCCTTCCTAAAGGAACATCCTTTAATTCTGACCTCTAGTCTGTCTCCCACTAGTGGAAAAATCCTCTCCACATCTACTCTATCCAAGCCTTTCACTATTTGGTAAGTTTCAGATAGGTTTTCCTCTCATCCTTCTAAACTCCAGCGAGCACAGGCCCAGTGCTGTCAACCGCTCATCATTGATAACCATTTCTGCTATCTATGATACCACATGTTATGGTGTCATTTGCAAACTTGCACCTTTTCATCGAGTTGTTCTACTTAATAGCTCATGGTCAATTTATGCTCAGGTCCGGCGACAAAGGGATTTAACAAAGACAGTGTGAATTCAGAAGGGTTTGAGCTATATATATTATATATTATTAACACGCGCCTATAAACAACTTTGCATGTCAAAAATGAATCAGGTTTTGCTCTGATGGATAATGGAATTGGCTTTTCTCCTTCCATTTCTAGCACAAATTAAATTAAAAAGCAGATTCACTCGCAGAAAGTGCGCAAGATCATATTTAAGGGAAACAAGCTCAGAATATAGATATTTCATGTACCGTGGAATAATGCGATCAGCAATCCTGCCAGAAAATTGGAACTTGTGGCATTTGTGGGTTTAAATGAGCGGTGTTTTCTCCCTGCTTGAGGTTCAGGTGCACAGTTCCATCTTCCTGCTCCGTAGCTGGTATTTTTGCACGTGTTTACTTAGGACAACTCATTTTAATTTGGACTTTTACTAAAAGACCAGCGTGTGGAACATACTGCCGGGGTTGGTGGTGGAGGCAGATACGATATTGGTGATAATATTGGCCAAATAAAAGATGTGATAATATGTAGAATCTCTACATTTGAAAAGCCTGCTTGTCCTCTTTCTGTGAAAGGTTACATGAGTCATGGCTCCAAGATGTCTGGACCCTGAGAGGAAGTTGAGGATAAGGTGAGGTTCAGATATCCTCCCTATTGTTAATATGTATGAGGGTTTTGCAGAAAGCTGAGCTGGGTTGCAAATGTATAATTAGGATTGGTTATAGAATGGGGTGTTATAAAATATTGTTAATTATGTTGCAGGGTCTTTGTGCTGTTATCTTGTGATTGGTTAAAGTATGGAGCCTTGTTCAAATTGTTTATACTGCCTGGGGATTTAATTCTTTAGGGTTACACAAAAAGCTGGAGAAACTCAGCGGGTGCAGCAGCATCTAAGGAGTGAAGGAGATTGGCGACGTTTCGGGTCGAGACCCTTCTTCACACCATCTTTTAATTCTTTACTTTGGTGAACTGTCTTCCAACTAGAACCTTCATTGGAAACAATATAATGGGTGTACTTTGTGATTGGGTTAGGGGACCGTCAATAAATGTATTATATGATCAATATTTCTGATTGACTTGTAGGGGTTGCCCCCCCACCCATGTATTTTCGCGCCACGGGTCTGATACAGTATAAAAGAGGGGACACCACATGGATCAGGGCCGATCTTCTGGAAGTGCATTTGGGACTGTGTTGGCTGTCTGGAGGTGTATATTCGTACAAGGCTGAAGGGCTTGGACTAGTAGAGACAAGAATCGGACCCGCGGTGTTGGTTAGGTATCGTAGAGGAAGTTTGTTTGTGAGTGAGAATAAAGGGTTAGTTGATCCAGTGCTTGACTCAGTGTTTTACTGAACTGGACTAATGGGGTAAGCTTTAGGAGCATAATTACAGTGGCGTATAAGAGGCTTTTAGATAGGCACATGGAAGAGCAGGGAATAGAGGGCTATGGATCATGTGTAGGCACAAACATTGTGGCCCGATGGGCCTGTTTCTGTGCTGTACTGTTTTATGTTCTATGTTCTATGTTACAGTTCAATGAGAGGGACTGTCATATTTTGTCTAATACCAGAACTATTATAAAGTTCCTTTAAAAATTTTAGACGTTCAACTTTAGAGATACAGCGTGAAAACAGGCCCTTCGGCCCACCGATCACCCATTCACTGGCACGATCTTACACACGAGGGACTATTTACAATTTTACCACAGCCAGTTAACCTAAAACCCTGTACATCTTTGGAATGTGGGAGGAAACAGGGGCTCCCGGAGAAAACCCACGCGGTCACAGGGAGAAACTGCGCCCAAACTCCGTACAGACAGCACCCTTTGCCAGGATTGAACCCAGGCCTCTGACGCTGTAAGGCAGTAACTCTACCGCTGTGCCACCGTAGTGTCCGACAGCACAATTCATGTTTCACTTATTAAATAATAAACCTTCTTCAAGATTTTAGCAGAGCCTATTTTGTTTATATCAAAAAGTAATTTATTTAATTTCAACACGATACAAAAACCCCAAAAAAAACCCCAAACCGTGGTGACATCCCCACCACCATGTTACAAAATCATCAAACAACCATGTTACAAATATTCTAATGACTACTATACAACCCCGATAAAGGGGAAAGCATCTGGCTTGGGCAAAGCCTTCTTCCGCCTGGCGCTGTGACTCTTGGATAGCCAGCTTGGCCAGGCCTGGGAGCAACCCAACCAAGACATATTCAGCCCTGCCTACTCCCTAGATCCCGTCAGCAGTCCTTCGGCCACTGACAGCAGAGCCACTCCTCCCCTTGCAGACCCTAGGTGGAGTGGCGGTGCTCCTTGCCCTCCGGACCCTGGCTACAAGGTACGCACCACTGGTCCCTCAAAGTAGAGCCTATTCTGGTGGAGTCGACTGCCTCCCAAGGGAAGAAAGTTTCTGGACAGTGTAACAGGAGCTGTTGTTTCTTAGCCCAATGCCCGCACAAGTTATAAAGGATCGGGTTAATGTGGAGGAGAAATCTAACTGCTGTTGGGCAAGCTACTGAGCATGTTGTTAGAGCAAGACAGTCTTCCACTCTAGGAATAGTCCACTGAGGAATAGTCTTCAGAAGACTGCTGGAAGCAACTCAGAAGAAAAATCATAACAGAATTAATAATAGAACAGGATTAAAATTTTCTTTGAACATTTCTGTTTATTGGTTTTCAAAAATAAAAATCAAAGGGATTTAACCAGACACTCAAGAAGCAAACATTTAGGTGGTGCAGGCATAAGAGACTGCAGATGCTGGAATCTTGAGGAAAAAAGTAAAGTATTGGAGGATTCAGCAGGTCAGGCAACATCCGGGGAGGGAATGGAGGTGGCTGTGTTTAGAGTTGGGACCCTTCTTCATCCTGTCCAAACTGAAACGTGACCTGTCCATTCCCTTCCCCGATGCTGCCTGATGTGCTGAGTTTCTCGAGCACGCTGCCTTACAGTAAAGTTGCTGCCTTACAGCGCCGGAGACCCGGGTTCGATCCTAACTAAAGGGCCTGTCCCACATTTACGACCTCTGCCGAGTTTGCCCTTGACTCATGCTCACAGCACGGCCGTCACGAGGCCGTAGGAGGTCGTAGGTTGGTCGTAGGAGGTCGTAGGTAGGTCGTAACAGGCAGTGATGTTAGTCGCAGGTACTCATGGCATCAAGTAGGTTGCAGCGTTTTTCTAGCATGATGAAAAACGTCCACGAGTAAAAAAGGTCGTGAATTAGGTCGTGAGAGACAGGGTGCTGTATGTCCGGAGTCTGTACATTCTCCCCGCGACCGCGTGGGTTTTCCCCGGGTGCTCCGGTTTCCTCCCACACTCCAAAGAGGTACAGGTTTGTAGGTTATTTGGCATTGGTGAAATTGTAAATGGTTCCCAGTGTGTAGGATAGTGCTACAGTATGTGGTGATCGCTAGTGGGCACGGACTCAGTGTGTGGGAGGGCCTGCTTCTAAGCTGCATCTCTAAAGTCTAAAGTGTTTTAATCATTTAGGTAATGCACTTTCGGTTTCAGTTTCGGTGTAGTTTATTGTCACGTGTCGCGAGGTACAAAAGCTTTTGTTGCGTGCTAACCAGTCAGCAGAACGACAATACATGATTACAATCGATTTACAGTGTATAGATAGATACATGATAAGGGAATAACGTTTAGTGCAAGGTAAAGCCAGCAAAGTCTGTACAAGGATAGTCCGAGGGTCACTAACGAGGCAGATAGTACGGCTATACCATTTTTTTTTAACCAAAAATCATTTAAATCAAATATTTACAAAAATGATATGTACAATACGAACTAACCCACCGCCATAATACAAAGTAAAACAAATATTCTTAAACACTGAATATAAAATAACTGTTTCACAATCCTTGTTAAGGATACATTCCCCCCCTCGTGGTGCCCAATGGTCCTGGCAACCCCCCAGAGCGTCCCAGCACATAGCACCCCTGCTCTCCCATTGACAGGGTGGGTGTGGGTGACTGTCGCTGGCAATGTGTCACCACTAGGCGGCCAGAAATGTGTTGCCATTCTTGCTATTGAGGGAGTGCAGCGCAGATTCACCAGGTTAATTCCCGGGATGGCGGGACTGTCATATGCTGAGAATGGAGCGGCTGGGCTTGTATACTCTGGAGTTTAGAAGGATGAGAGGGTATCTTATTGAAATATATGAGATTATTAAGGGTTTGGAAATGCTAGAGGCAGGAAACATGTTCCCGATGTTGGGGGAGTCCAGAACCAGAGGCCACAGTTTAAGAATAAGGGGTAAGCCATTTAGAACGGAGACGAGGAAACACTTTTTCACACAGAGTTGTGAGTCTGCGGAATTCTCAGCCTGAGAGGGCAGTGGAGGCCGGTTCTCTGGATAATTTCAAGAGAGAGCCGGATAGGGCTCTTAAAGATAGTGGAGTCAGGGGATATGGGGAGAAGGCAGGAACGGGGTACTGATTGGGGATGATCAGCCATGATCACAATGAATGGCGGTGCTGGCTCGAAGTGCCGAATGGCTTACTCCTGCACCTATTCTCTACTGTCTATTGATCCCTCCATCCAAAGAGACTTGGCAATTCACCGAGGGTCACTGGCAGACCTATGACCCCGAGATCACGGAATATATTTCAGGTAAAATGAAGTCTGAGATTAGCACAGCAAATGGCAATTATAGCCAGCTTTTCACAAATGTCAACAGAAGTGTTAAATTAATAGCCCTGTAGAAAATAATGAAATTCTCCGGACGTGAAATATTTGCCATGTTTTGTTATAATCTTTGAGCACTGCAATTACATGGCTGATTGCGTGCTATTATACTGCCGCTCAGAGGCCCATGGACAAGTGGTGTGATTCTCTCTCCACGCGTCCCAGTTCAACGTCAGCCACTCCTTCTCTCTTGGCACTGTGCCTGCCCTCAAATTCTCCCTTCTGCTGATCCTCACTTTGTTGGGGGTTTCTTGACACAAGCATCCTCCACTAATTGCTTCACGCCCACCCTCTCCGCCTGACCTTGGGGTGGCACGGTGGCGCAGCGGTGGAGTTGCTCCCTTACAGGGCCAGAGCCCCCGGTCCCGGGTTCGATCCTGACTACGGGTGCTGTCTGTACGGAGTTTGCACGTTCTTCCCGTGACCTGCGTGGGTTTACTCCGAGATCTTCAGTTTCCTCCCACACTCCAGGTTTGGCTGGGTATAAATGTAACATTGTCCTCAGTGTGTGTAGGATTGTGTTAGTGTGCAGGGATTGCTGGTTGCTGTGGACTTGGTGGGCCGAGGGGCCTGATTCAGCACTGTATCTCCAAACAAAGCTAAATTTCCTCGCACTCCTTACCCCCTTCACTAAGGAAGCTTAATTACCCAATTGGATGATGCAGCGTGCAATTATGTCACAAAGTAAACAACCTGAAACATCCAGAGACATGGAACTGCAGATGCTGGAACCTTGAGCAAAACACAAAGTGCTGGAGGAACTCAGCAGGACAGACAGCATCTGTGGAGGGAAATGGACAACAGGCAACGTTTCTGGTCGGGAAGATAGACACATAATGCTGGAGTAAAGCAGAGGGTGAGGCAGCATCTCTCCATCCACACAGAAAGGGTCTGAAGAAGGGTCTTGACCAAAAATGTCACATATTCCTTGTTTCCTGAAATGCTCCCTGTCCTGCTGAGTTACTCCAACATGTTGTGTCTATCTTCCGTGTAAACCATCATCTGTAGTTCCTTTCTACACATTTCTGGTCGAGATCCTTCTTCAGACTGAAACATTAATTGTGTTTCTCTTAAGTTTGTTCATTTTTAGTTAATTAGTTGAGTTTATTGTCACGTGAACCGAGGTACAGTGAAAAGCTTTTGTTGCATGCTAACTAGTCAGCAGAAAGACTATCACAGGTGCTGCCTGACCTAGTGGGTATTTCCTGCTTTCTCTATTTTTATTTCTGATTTTCTCTTGTGGGATAATCCAGAACGAGGTAATATGAGCGATCACCTATTCAAAGCTGAAACCAGGTATAGTTTTTCTTCTTTCAGAAGATTGTTACTTTGGAAATGACCTACTCAGGGGTCATTGGAGGCAAAGTTTTAAACTTGGTTTGCAGCAGTTGTAGATAAAGGGTGGCACAGTGGCGCAGCGGTAGAGTTGCTGCCATACCGCGCCAGAGACCCGGGTTCGATCCCGACTACGGGTGCTATCTGTACGGAGTTTGTACATTGTCCCCGTGACCTGCGTGTGTTTTCTCCGAGATCTTCGGTTTCCTCCCCACACTCCAAAGACGTACAGGTTTGTAGGTTAATTGGTTTGGTAAAAGTAAAAGTGTGCCTAGTGTGTGTCGGACAGTGTTAGTGTGCGGGGTTCGCAGGCCGGTGCGGACTGGGTGGGCTGAATGGTTTCTTTCCGCGCTGTATCTCCAAACTAAACTAAACTAAAAGATGGATAATGAATAAGCAGAGGAAGGGGAGGTTACGGTGGGTGGGCCAAACCACAGAGTTGAAGCACTGACATCAAACATGATCCTATTAACTAACGTAGCAAGCTCAGCTGGGCCCCGCCTTGCTACTGTTTCTGATTTGTACGTTCATTAGCCGGGATCTTCAGCATCCACGTTTGTTGTTTTATGACTCAGCTTTAACCAGCCTCCAATATTTATCTTGCAAATGAATGTTGAAACTAAAGATCATTCCCGTGACGTTATTACCGTTGCTGTGCTGTCATTTCCCGCAATTGTTCTCTATCATTGCCGCCTTTGGGTAGAAATCTCCAGACATCTTGCTCCCCCATTAACTTGGGACAGTTTAGTTTAGATTAGTTTAGTTTGGTTTAGTTTGGAGATATAGCGTGGAAACAGGCCCTTCGGTCCACCGAGTCCGTGCCGACTATCGATCCCCACACACTAACGCTATCCTATACACACGAGGGACAATTGACATTTATACCAAGCCAATTAACCTACAAACCTGTTCGTCTTTGGAGTGTGGTAGGAAACGGAAGATCTCAGAGAAAACCCAGGCAGGTCACGGGGAGAGCGTACAAATCCCGCACAGACAGCACCCGTAGTCAGGATCAAACCCGGGTCTCTGGAACCGTAGGGAGCAACTGTATCGCTGCGCCACCGTAATGCGTGGATGGAAGTGTCTTGAGGACAGTCAGTATTACAGTTGAGAAGTTGCTGAATGTCCACAATAGCACACATTATTCCAGTTGTGACCTAACCGATGTTTTAAGAAATTGGACCAGAGCTCCTCCTCATGTTCTATGCTGTGTCTAATGAAGATAAGAATTCTACAGGCCTTCTTCACCATCGCACCCACCTGTGGTGCCATCTTCAGGGATCTTTGGGCTTGCACACCAAGGTTCCTTTACTCCGCAATACTCCTTTGGACTCATGATTTTACTTCGGAGTAACGTGAGTGACTTTGTGAAGACCCCGTCAGCACGCATGTGCGACATATCGTCGAACGCATTGCACAGCGGCAGGCTGGGAGGAGCGTTGCTCCTTTACCGGAAAGCTTAAAAAGGAACCCTCAGGTAAGTACTGCTAACCTAGAGTGGTTAGGGCACTCTGTTGTACTGCTAACCTAGAGTGGTTAGGGCACTCTGTTTTCCTATTTGTATTCCAGAGTACCCACTACCTTGAGCAATGGAAAAAACTCGAAGAAAGAAACGGGCCGCTTCCCGACAGACTGCGGAGGACCGCGAGACCGTGGGCAGTACACAGCGGTCGACAACGCCTGAGCTGGCTGTTGAGCACACGGCAGGCCCCGACTTCCTACTGCTACTGCCCGCAGGAACACCGCGGACTGGTGGTAAATCCACCCAGAAGTTGGGCAGCCCCATTGACTCGGCTGAGTCCGGGCCTGACGACCTGCCGTTCGCGGTAGTGGCGGCGGTTGATGATCCCGCATGGAGCGGATGGTGGAGCAGCTGCTCCAACGTGACCCACTCCAGCAGGAGCCTGGTCGCCGTGGGTCTCTTCGCAGACCCACGGCAGTACCCTTTTCAGGGCTGCCCAATGTCTCACCGTCTTCACAGGGGAGCATTAGGAGTCAGGTCTGGGCTGACTCTGAAGAGGGGTTGGCTGAAGAACCAAACGTGCTAGGGGTGCAGGAAGACGAGCTCCTGGGTATGGTATCGAAATTCGCAATACCATCCCAGAAGGGACAGCAGTTACAACCGCAGCTAGCAGCGAGCATTAACGCACCAGCTGCAGGAGCACGTTATCAAGGATACCACGGCCAAATACCTTGCTCCAGAGAACTGTGAGTCTCTCAATGTACCGGCAGTCAACAACCCTATCTGGGGGAACATTAGTCCCAGCATCAGGGCTCAAGAAATCAAGATGCAGAATATATTAAAACTGCTAGCTGCGGGAATCACTGCATTTGCCAGATCTGTAGATGGCACCGATATGACGAATAAGCAACAGGATGCTTTAGCACTACTTTGCAATGTCCAGTTTGCAATTAACTGCTTCAGAAAAAACGCGATCCGTCCTACACTCAATCCTAAATTCGCAGGGTTGTGTAAAACTAGCAGCACACCGCCGCCTACTCTGCTATTCGGGGACAACCTGCCGAAGCAGGTTAAAGACCTTGATGAAGAAGCAAGAGTGGTGGGCATGATCAAGGCACCGACTACCATCAGGTCAACAGTCAGCCGGCGGCAGCACCCCTATGCAACCACCAACAGGCCCCACTACCATACCGACAGGACAGCGGGTGAAACACCGAAGGCCGCATAACCCACACAAAGGTCTTTTTCAGGCCATGTCCCAGAGCGGCCTTCCTGGAAGATGCGCCAACCCCACACCACAGCGCCTCCACCTCCCAAGAGCCAAGGACGGAAGAAGCCAACCCAGCGCCACCGGTAACCATGGAGGTAGGTGTGTCTGGTGGCCTTGGGAACATCGCATGTGTAACTTCACAAATAGGGGGTAGATTACACTTGTTTCTGGATGCATGGAGTTCTATAACTTCTGATCTCTTTATATTGCACAGTATTCAGGGATCCAATATTGAATTCATTGACAAACTCCTCCTACCAGTTCAACAGGTACCTAGCGGAAATGTGTGCTTTCACAAAAAGAGAAAGTGGAAGGACGTGCGGAACTACTTAGATTGCATTCTAAGGGAGTAATAGAGAAAACTAAACATGAACCTCTTGAGTTTGTATCAAACATCTTCACCAAAACCAAAAAAGATGGTGGATGCCACATTATCATTGACATGACACAATTGAATACTTTCGTGCAATATACCCACTTCAAAATGGAAACATTTGTAACTGCTAGTCAACTAGTTTCTAACGGGTACTTCATGGCTTGCATCGACCTAAAGGTGCAAACTATTCAGTACCCATACATGAAGGTCACCGCAGATATTTGAAATTTATCTGGATGGGGCAGCTATGGCAGTATAAAGCGCTGCCTAATGGACTAACAACAGCCCCCAGACTATTTACCAAAATACTGAAACCAGCATTGGCGTCTCTTCGAAAACAAAAGCACATTGTCATGGCTTATCTTGATGACATCCTAATTGTGGGGAAAACCTTGGAACTGGCTAAATTGGCTGTTACAGCCACCAAGCTTCTATTTCAAAAACTGGGATTTATCATCCATCCAGGCAAATCCAAGTTAATGCCTTCTGTAATAATGGATTATCTGGGGTTCACGATCGACTCTGTTCATATGACTGTCACCTTGCCAAAAAGCAAGGAGACAGACTTAATAGAGGCATGCAATAGCCTTGTTTGCGCTAGTAAACCTACCATTCGGCACGCTGCCAGGGTAATTGGGAAACTTGTGGCTACATTTCCAGCCACACAACGGACCGTGACATTACCAAAATTTACAAAGAGCCAAAATTTCAGCACTCAAATCTCACACTTGTCATTTTGACAGGCCCACGCAGCTACCAGCCAAAGCAAAAATCGAATTGCGATGGTGGATTAGCAATGTTCGACATTGCTTTAATCCCATCACAATCACAAACCCTTCGGTTGTGTTACAAACCGACACCAGCGCTCACGGCTGGGGAGCTACCGATACCACCTCCAGTTGTGGTGGTAGATGGAATACACACGAATCTACCTTACTTCGGACACAAGGTATTAATTATTTGGAAATGTTGGGAGCGTTTCATGGACTGCGGGCCTACTGTACAGATATGCACCATCTGCATGTTCGCCTACAAATAGATAACACCACAGTGGTGGCATATATTAATCATATGGGTGGTATCAAGTCAATATCTTGTGATGAATTGGCAAATTCAATCTGGCACTGGTGCATAGAAAGAAACATTTGGATATCAGCTACCTACCTTCCGGGTAAGCTCAACGCAGTGGCGGACACCAGGTCACGCATATTCAATGACAACACCGAATGGATGTTGAACCGCCAGGTATTTACCGACATTATAGCTCGGTATGGAATGCCAGATATTGATCTTTTTGCATCTAGACTTAACCATCAGATACCAACATATGTTGCATGGGAACCAGACCCTGTGGCAGTAGCGATGGATGCTTTTTTGCTACATTGGGGGGATTTGTTTTTCTATGCATTTCCCCCTTTCTGCCTCATCAGTCGGGTATTGTGGAAAATTCAATTAGACTCTGCATCAGGGATTCTGATAGTACCCGACTGGCCTACGCAGCCATGGTTCCCTGTGGTCCTCAACATGGTGAAAGAACCATGTCTCCCGATTCCCAAACGCCCGAACCACCTGGTACATCCCGTAACAGGAAATCATCCGTGCCATGGTTACATGAACCTGTTGGCTTGCAGGTTCTGAATAGACCACTCCTGGAGTTCGGGCTGACGGACAGAACCATGAACACCATAACGGCATCGTGCAGGGAGTCCACCACGAGACAATACCTCACCTATGTTAAAAAATGGGAGGCATTTTGTTCCAGGACTGGTACACATACAACTCTGCCACCATTACGGACATACTGGAATTCCTGGCTAGCCTTCACTACGATGAGGGCCTCAGTTATAGTGCCATCAACTATGCTAGGAGTGCTTTATCATCCTACCTCAGGCTTGGAGTGGGATACCATCCCCTGGTGTCTAAACTTATGGGGGGTATTTTTAATTCTAATCCTCCCAGGCCTCGATATTCTCAAACCTGGGATATCGGACTGGTCTTGTCCCTGCTTAGGGTTGGGCACCAGCCACGTCCCTCTCATTGACCAAGCTCACCTACAAGGTAGTGATGCTGATGCACTTGTTACTGCACAGCGGGTCCAGACCCTGCATAAATTAAAATTGGATACCATAGTATCGACTCCAAATAAGGTGACCTTTTATATAAATGAGTTACTTAAACATAACAGACCTGGGTCATCTGGCATAAAATTGTTCCTGGCCTATCCATTAGACAGACGCCTTTACATAGCAACCCACCGTCATTACCTAGAGGTCACTAAAAATCTCAGGGGTACGGAAATGGGCCTTTTAATCAGTTTTAAACGCCCACACCACAGGGTAACTGTACAGACAATTTCAAGGTGGCTCAGGGTGGTGTTAGGTGCAGCACGGGTAGACACTGACGTTTTGAAATCTCATTCTACCAGGGCTGCGTCTACATCAGCGGCGAGGATGATGGAAGTTCCCATGGACCACATCCTCGCAATGGCAGGTTGGTCCAATGAGTCAACTTTTCAATGGTTTTATAACAAACCTGTGACCGCACCTGCAACTTTTGCAGATACTATTTTATGTTCTGTATCTTAATTTTCCCGAAGTTAGGGGTTTATTATTTGTTGTTAATAAATACATTATTGTTTTTCAGCTCTGTTTCAAGTCTGAAATACGTTAACATACTTCCTCCATTGGTTATTATGGCAGTGTGTGAGCATGGACTCGTTTCCAGGGCATGAAATCACAGAGCTTTGAAATCTTCACAAAGTCACTCATGTGACTCCTAAGTAAAATATTAAGATTAAATGAGACCTTACCAGTTCGAAGTTTGATCCTTATTTTATGAGGCGTTACGATAAGGAAATGTGTGCCCTCCGCTCCCAACCCTCTATTATAAGGTCAACTGCTATGTCAGTTCTCTTATCTTACTATCTTCAGTCAACTCTACTATCTGTGATTTCACAGAAATCCCTCATCGTAACTCCTCATAAAATAAGGATCAAACTTCGAACTGGTAAGTTCTTGTTTAATCTTACTATTCATGGTATGTGTCCTGTCTTATTAAACTCCTCAATCGCCTCTCAGGAGTAAATTCCACCTGTTTTTGCTTTGCTCTATCGGCTAATCAATATCCTTCTGCAAAAGACTATTATCCCCACTATCGACAACACTTGTGGCATTCAGTATCTTTGTGTGTGCATAGGTGTGTGTGAGTGTGTGTGTGAGTGTGTGTGTGCCTGTGTGTGTGTGGGTGTGTCTGTATGTGGGTGTGTGCGAGTGTGTGCGTGTGTGTATGTGTGTGTCTCTGTGTATGTGCGTGTGCGTGTGTGTGGCATGTGTGTGTGTGGGTGTATGTGTATGTGAATGTGTGTCTGTGTGCGTATGTGTGTGTCTGTGTGTGTCTGTGTGTGTGGGTGTATCTGTATGTGTGTGAGTGTGTGTATGTGTGGGTGTTTCTGTGTGTGTGTGTGTGTGTGTGTGTGTGTGTGTGTGTGTGTGTGTGTGTGTGTGTGTGTGTGTGTGTGTGTGTGTTTGTTTATGTGTGTGTGTATGTGAATGTGTGTAGGTATGTGTCTATGTGTGTGGCTGTGTGTGTCTGTGCATGTGTGTATGAGTGTGTAAGTACGTGTGTCTGTATGTGTGTGTGTGTCTATGTGTGTGTGTGTCGGTGTGTGTGTGTGTCTTGGCGTGTGCGTGTGTGTGTGTGTGGCTGCGTGTGTGTGTGTCTGTGTGCGTGTGTCTATGCGTGTGTGTGTGTCTGTATGAGTGCGTGTTTGTGAGTGTGAGTGCGTGTGTGTGTGCGTCTGTGTGTATGAATGTGAGTGTGCGTCTGTGTGTATGAATATGTGTGTATGTGTCTGTGTGTGTGTGTGTCTGTGTGTGAGTGTGTGTGTATGTCTATGTGTGTATGTGCGTGTGTCTCTGTGTATGTGTGTCTGTATGTGAATGTGTGTGTGTGTGTGTGTGTGTGTGTGTGTGTGTGTGTGTGTGTGTGTGTGTGTGTATATGTGTGTGTGTGTGTGTGTGTGTGTGTGTGTGTGTGTGTGTGTGTGTGTGTGTGTGTGTGTGTGTGTGTGTGTGTGTGTGTCTGTGTGTATGAGTGTGTATGTGTGAATGTGTCTGTGTTGGTGCATGCGTGTGTGTGTTTGTGTCTGTATCTCTCTCTTCCTGTGTGTATGTATCTCTCTGTAGGTGCATGTGTGTATTTATGTAACTATTTGTTTTTATGCGTAGCCCTTCTTATCTGTGAGTGTGAGTGTATATATACGTGTGTGTGCATATATATATACTGTATGTGTGTATATCTTCGTGTGTGTACGTGTTTATACGCGTGTGTGTATACGTGTGTGTATATATGTGTGTGTGTGTATGCATATATGTGTACATATACGCATATGTGTATATGTGTGTGTATATATGTGTATATATATATGTGTACATGTGTATATACATGTGTGTGTATGTATATGTATATGTGTGTGTGTTCTCTCTTCCTGTCTGTATGTATATCTCTCTATGCATGTGTGTAGATTTGTGTAATTATTGGTTTCATTTGTAACCCTCGTTATCTGTATGTGCATTTGTGCGTACGCGCGCACATGTGTGTGTCCCTGAGTATGTGCGCGCACTTGCATGTGTGTGTTTGTGAGTGTGTGTTTAAACATGCGTGTACATGTCTCCCTCTTCCCCTTTATGAGAATCTTTCTGTGCATGTGCGTGTAATTGCGTGATTATTTTTCTCGTACGTGTAGTCCTCGTTAGCTTCAAGCGGGAATTTCCTGGTTTTGTTTTGGGACGTGTGACACTAAAACACTCTTGACTCGCCCAGGTTATCTCTGTTTTTGTACATGATGTGTGGGCATGCGTGTGTGTATATCACTCTCTCCCCGTGGGTGGGACGGACCTCTATTGTGGGATACCTGCAGTCTGCTGGAGTAAATGTATGAGCAGGAGTTTGCCTGTAATGTCGATAAGAGCAGAAGCTGATTTACAGCTCTCCAGCTTCACTGTCAGACTTCCTCCAGTGATTAGGGTGCAGCCAAGCTGTACACCAGACCAAGCGGCCTCTGTGTGTGTACAAAGGATGAGAGGTCTCCCATCACCAGGCAGAGATCTGTCACCATTGCAATCCAGCTTCCACTTACACAAAGCTTTTATTTGCTCAGCTGAATTAATCCATTTCAAAATAGAACTCCGCTCTCCTCGCAAGCTCCAGCAGATGCTCTACGTGATAGGCACCGCAAGGAAATCAAAGTCCCACTGATTCATTTGTTCTCTCCTTAGTGGCAATTGCTGCTCTACAAAAGCAGACCAGTTTGCAGCACGGAGTGCTGGTGCAGGTGTGGGACGTGTGATAAGGTGTGGGAGGTGTGGGAGGTGTGACCTCGAAAAGATCATCCACATATTTATCTCCTCCCGCCTCGATTACTGCAGCTCCCTTCACACAGGCATCAGCCAACCTTCCCTGTCCCACCTGCAGCTGGTCCAAAACGCCGCAGCGAGACTCCTGATGGGCACCCGAAAAAGGGACCACATCACCCCGACCCTGGCCTCTCTCCACTGGCTCCCTGTGCGGTTCCGAATAAATTTCAAGATCCTTCTTTATATTTAAAAAGCCCTCAATGGGCTTGCCCCCACCTACATCAAAAGTCTGCTTCCCCACCACACCACCTCCAGGTCCCTCAGATCGGCCGACTTGGGGTTACTGAACATCGCACGGTCTAGGCATAAGCTCAGGGTCGACCGGGCCGTTGCGGTTGCAGCTCCTAGACTGTGGAACAGCATTCCTCTTCCCATCAGACCTGCCCCCTCCATCGACTCTTTTAAGTGGAGACTTAAAACTCATCTTTACTCTTAAGCCTTTCTTGACATCCTCCAAGGGAGGGCTATATGTATGTATTGACGTATGTACTTAATCTATGAACCAATGTTGTATAACGTTAGTACCTCCACCAATGTAAAGCACTTTGGTCAACGAGAGTTGTTTTTTAAATGTGCTATAGAAATAAAAGTGACTTGATAAACATGCCAGGCTCATTCTGGGTATGTGCTCAGCCCAGGTCTGCACCTGGACACAGTTCTGCAGGTATACGCAGGTTTGCAGGTATACAGCCAATGTTTTATGGGAGGGTTTGTAAACCTCACCAGGATGCGGCTGGATTAGAAAAGCCAACCATCCACTGCATGCAATACAAAAAACTGCAGATGCTGGTTTACAAAAAGAGACACAAAGTGCTGGAGTAGCTCAGGGTCAGGCAGCATCTCTGGAAAACATGGAATGGTGATGTTTCAGGCCCGGAACACTTTTCAGTCTGAAGATGGATTATCATAAAAACATAGAAAATAGGTGCCTTATCATAAAAACATAGAAAATAGGTGCAGGAGCAGGCCATTCGGCCCTTCGAGTCTGCACCGCCATTCAATATGATCATGGCTGATCATCCAACACAGTATCCCGTATCTGCCTTCTCTCCATACCCCCTGATCCCTTTAGCCACAAGGGCCACATCTGCTTGGGGGTCGCCTAACTATTTACCCTGAGGGGAAGAACGCACAATCATGTATCTATACACGATTGTAATCATGTGTTGTCTTTCTATTGACTGGATAGCACGCAACAAAAGCTTTTTCACTGTACCTCGGTACACGTGACAATAAATTAAACTGAAACTAAGTGGCACCACCACCACCTGTATGTTCCCCTCCACGCCACATACCATCTTGTCAGACCCAATCCTTCAATGCCTGTAACTCGTTCTCATGTTAGCCCACAGCTAACAATAGCCTACTGTAATTTTGTTTATCATCGTTACGTTTTTGCCTTCATTTGGTCGATATCTCTCTGCATCATCATCTGTAAACTAAACTAAACCAAACTAAGTGATAAATGTCAACAATTCCTCCTCCCACAAAAGTGTTTTTAAAAAATATTTTAAAAAATAATGTAGGATTAGTTTAGTTGGTGATGGTGATGTGGAGAGATATAGACCAAATGAATGAAAGAATGGCAAAAAAAGTAACGATGTTCAAGGAAATTACACTAGGCTATCAGTAGCTGTGGGCTGGGTGAGATGGAGTTGCAATGAAGGATTGGGTCTGACAAGATGGTATGTAGCGTGGAGTGGAACGTACAGGTGGTGGTGGTGGTGGCATTTTGTACTTACTGCTCCAGCCCCTCTGGTGTTGCGTGTTTTGAGTTTTGGGGCAGTAAAATGAACGCGGCAGTAGGTAGCTGGATTGGAGTTGTCCACCTCTACTGGGGTGATCATGAGTGCCTGAACAACATTCCAAATTGTCGGGAAGATGCTGATACTGAGGTTGATGTGGAAACACAAGAAATCCACCATGTAGGAATCCGCGAATAGGATGTGGGAGGGAACCTGAGCATCTGGAGGAAACCCACGCGATCACAGGGAGAACATGCAAACCCAACATAAACCGCACCAGAGGTCAGGATTGAACCCGGGTCTCTGGCGTCGTGAGGCAGCAGCTCTACCCGCTGCACCGCCGTGCAGGCATACTGTGCTAATGTAAAGTACGATTTTTAGTGAACTGTATGCAAAAAAGGAATGTCACCGTACCTGGGCACATGTCACAGCAAAGTACCATTGAATTGAAAACTGATTACACAGGAGAAAATCACAGTGAGAATATACAAAATCCACACAAGCAGCACTGGGCATCAGGATTGAACCTGGGTCTCTGCTTTGTAGGGCAGTGGCTGCTTTAGCTTTGACATGGCACTATTTTGAACATTTTTATATTCTCAGTGGCCGTTTACAATTTGCATAATACTAGATTGCAGCAATTTCTCTGCTAATGACATCAGCCAAACCGGTCTATTGTAAGGAACCCACACTAGCTTTCCCTAATCTTTTCCATTTTACATATCTACAGAAGCTCTTACAAAGTATTTATACATTTCGCACGAGCTGGATTTCTCATGCTGCTGTTCCTTTCTGAATCGTTAATTAAACTACCTCATTACAAATGCTATGTACATTCAGCTCAAAAGCTATACATTTTCCCTTTACACCATTTTCCTGACATGGAACTAAATTTAGTTTAATTTAGTTTAGAGATACAGCACAAAAACAGGCCCGTCGACCCATCGGGTACACACCAACCAGCGGTCCCTGCCTATGAATCCTACACAAGGGACAATTTTTACATTTATACCAAGCCCATTAACCTGCAAACCTGCACGTCTGTGGAGTGAGGGAGGAAACTGAAGATCTCGGAGAAAACCCACGCAGGTCACGGGAAGAACGTACAAACTCCATGCAGACAGCACCCGTAGCTGGAATCGAACTCAGGTCCGTGACGCTGCAAGGTAGCAACTCTACCACTGCGCCACCGTGCCGCGTCTGACTTCATCACACCTGACCAATTCTGCTTTGACCCATTGATCTCACTGATCTAACAAGAGTTGGAGTCATAGAGTCATAGAGTCATAGAGAGATACGGCGTGGAAACAGGCCTTTCAGCCCAACTTGCCGAAACCGACCAACATGTCCCACATTCATAGTCCCACGCCCACCTGCCTATGTTTGGCCCACATCCCTCCAAACCTGTCCTACCAATGTACCTGTCCAAATGATTTTTAAACGTTGTGATAGCACCTGCCTCAGCTACCTCCTTTGGCAGCTCGTTCCATATACTTAAAGAAGTTAACTTTGTTAACTTGTGTAACTAAGTTGCCCCTCAGGTTCCTATTAAATATTCCCCCCCCTCACCTTAAACCTCTGCCCTATAGTTCCTGTTTCGCCTCCTCTGGTATCACTCTGTGCATTTACCCTATTTATTCCTCTCATGATTTTGTACAAGGTTCCCCCTCCTCTTGTGCCCTAAAGAGTAATATCGTAGCCCGCTTAACCTCTCCCTATAGCTCGGGCCCCGCGAGTCTTGGCAACATCCTTGTAAATCTTCTTTTCACCCTTTCTAGCATAAATTAATATTATCATCTTTTACTCCAAAGAAGGATTTTGATCAAAGATACTAGAGGAGCTCCTCTAGTATCTTTGGTTCTGACCCAAAGCGTCATCTATCCTTGTTCTCTAGGGATGCTGCATGACCCACTGAGTTACTCCAGCACTTTGTGTCACCTATCGTAAACCAGCATCTGCAGAGTCTAGGTTATAAATGAGAGTTTGCTCGTGTGTGACACGGGGACTATTTGACTGGTAGGAAAGGCTTTGATTCAAGAGCTTAGTTTATTTTAGTGTATTTTAGTTCATTGTCACATGTACCAAACTACAGTGACTAGCTCTTTTGTTGTGTGCTAACTGGTCAGCAGAAAGACAAAACATGATTGCAGTCAAGCCGTCCGCAGTGTATAGGTCAAGGATAAAAGGAACAATGTTTAGTTTAGTCTAGTTGAGAAATACAGCGCAGAAACAGGCTGTTTGACCCACCGAGTACACGCCGACCGGTGATTCCAGCGCAGCAACACTATCCTACACGCACCAGGGACATTTTACAATTTTACCAATTAGCCAATTAGCCTACAGATCTGTAAGTCTTTAGAGTGTGGGAGGAGATCCTGGAGAAAACCCATGCGGTCACAGGGAGAATGTACAAACTTTGTAGAGACTGCACCCCTAGTCAAACCACCAAAGGACGTCTCAACCCGAAACGTCACCCATTCCTTCTCTCCAGAGATGTTGTGTGTCCTGCTATGAGCCCAATGAAAGATTAAAGGTAGTCTGAGTGTCTCCAATGAAGTAAATGGTTGCTCAGGACCGCTCTCTAGTTAGTGATATGATGCTTCAGGTGCTGAGGAAGAAACTGTGCCTGAATCTTGAGGTATGGGTTAAAGGGAACGGCAGGAAGGAATTGGAGATGGGTTTACTGAACCAGCATCTTTTGTTATCTACCTTATTCAATTTTTTAAAAGAGATTTCATGTTAGATACAGCGACAGGGGGGAAATATCTGACTATCTTCCAATTCCGGGACCTCTGCTGAATGCTCAGATGATTAAACAAGGGTAACAATGTCCTATCTCTGATTGTCCCTTGTCCCTAAACCATCTGATGTATAGGAGTCACTGCTGCAGCACTGCACACCTCATTTCCAGATTGGAATTACATTGTACCAGGATAAGTGAGAAAAGATTTAATACAATTTTATTTAAATTACAAGAGATGTGAAGTATCATGCTTTGGCTGCTCAGAAGGCTGTCTGCTGCTGATTAAGTGAATGACCCGTGATTGAAATTCACTTCTGATTAACGTCTCGTTCCTGTGCTTCTTCCTGATTTCATTTCAATTCGTCGCTCAGCGTATCGCAGCTGATAAGTTTTGTTGGAACTAATCACAAGGCTTGTCGTGGCAGTTGGAATTCTAATGAGGCAGTGAGAGGTCCTGCGTTGTGCGTGGATTACTAAACACTCACGGTCCTTGCGTTAAACCTAAACGGAGCGCCCTGTACTCACACCAAACTTCCACATTCAAACGTTCATTCCCTCGTAATTAAAAAATGCAGCACGGCTGCGCAGCGGTAGAGTTGCTGCCTCACAGCGCCAGAGACCCAGGTTCGATCCTGACTACGGGTGCTGTCTGTATGGAGTTTGTACATTCTCTCCATGACCACGTCGGTTTTGTCGGAGATCTCTGGTGCGGGGGTCGCTGGTCGGCGCGGACCCGGTGGGCCGAGGGGCCTGTTTCCACGCTGTATCTCTAAACTAAACTAAACTAAACTAAACTTCCTTCGAGCACTGGGACAGGGCTTGATGGGGTGGAGACTGGGTTATACTCTGAGCCGACAGCCCACTTCACGTCGCTCGGCGCGTATATTTCCACCGAGGAGTGGAAATAAAATCCACAGAGGGGTGATTTAATAGAGGTTTTCAAATGTTATGAAGGGTTTCTCTAGAGTGAAGGGATGCACCGTGAGTGCTGGTGAAAAGGTTGAAGCTCGAGAAGACTTTGGTTTGGCTTTATTGAGAGTATTGCATGCAGTTCTGGTGCAACACCTGGTTGCTGTCTGGATTAGGAGGTACAGTGGCTTGCAAAAGTATTCATACCCCTTGAACTTTTCCACATTTTGTCACGTTACAACCACAAACGTAAATGTATTTTATTGGGATTTTATGTGATAGACTAACACAAAGTGGTGCATAATTGGGAAGTGGAAGGAAAATGATACATGGTTTTCACATTTTTTTACAAATTAAAAATTGAAAAGTGTGGCGTGCAAAAGTATTCAGCTCCCTTTACTCTGATACCCCTAAATAAAATCCAGTGATACCAATTGCCTTCAGAAGTCACCTAATTAGTAAATAGAGTTCACTTGTGTGTAATCTATTCTCAGTATAAATACAGCTGTTCTGTGAAGGCCTCAGAGGTTTGTTAGAGAACATTAGTGAACAAACAATGTTCCTTCGGCATCATGAAGCCCAAGGAACACACCAGACAGGTCAGGGATAAAGTTGTGGAAAAGTTTAAAGCAGGATTAGGTTATAAAAAAATATCCCAAGCTTTAAATATCTCACGGAGCACTGTTCAATCCATCATCTGAAAATGGAAAGAGTATGGCACAACTGCAAACCTACCAAGACATGGCCATCCACCTAAACTGGCAGGCCGGGCAAGGAGAGCATTGATCAGAGAAGCAGCCAAGAGGCCCATGGTAACTCTGGAGGAGCTGCAGAGATCCACAGCTCAGGTGGGAGAATCTGTCCACAGGACAACTATTAGTTGTGCATTCCACAAATCGGGCTTTTATGGAAGAGTGTCAAGAAGAAAGCTATTGTTGAAACAAAGCCATAAGAAGTCCCGTTTGCAGTTTGCCACAAGCCATGTGGGGGACACAGCAAACATGTGGAAGAAGGTGCTCTGGTCTGATGAGACCAAGTTGAAGTTTTTGGCCTAAATGCAAAACGCTATGTGTGGCGGAAAACTAACACTGCACATCACCCTGAACACACCATCCCCACTGTGAAACATGGTGGTGGCAGCATCATGCTGTGGGGATGCTTTTCTTCAGCAGGGTCAGGGGAGCTGGTCAGAGTTGATGGGAAGATGGATGGAGCCAAATACAGGGCAAATTTGGAAGAAAACGTTAGAGTCTGCAAAAGACTTGAGACTGGGGCAGAGGTTCACTTTCCAGCAGGACAACAACCCTAAACATACAGCCAGAGCTACAATGGAATGGTATAGATCAAAGCATATTCATGTGTTAGAATGGCCCAGTCAAAGTCCAGACCTAAATCCAATTGAGAATCTCTGGCAAGACTTGGAAATTGCTGTTCACAGACGCTCTCCATCCAATCCGACTGAGCTTGAGCTATTTTGCAAAGAAGAATGGGCAAAAATTTCAGTCTCTATATGTGCAAAGCTGGTAGAGACATACCCCAAAAGACTTGCAGCTGTAATTGCAGCGAAAGGTGGTTCTACAAAGTATTGACTCAGGGGGGCTGAATACTTTTGCACGCCACACTTTTCAGTTTTTTATTTGTAAAAAAATTTGGAAACCATGTATAATTTTCCTTCCACTTCACAATTATGCACCACTTTGTGTTGGTCTATCACATAAAATCCCAATAGAATACATTTACGTTTGTGGTTGTAACGTGACAAAATGTGGAAAGGTTCAAGGGGTATGAATACTTTTGCAAGCCATTGTATTAGCTACAGGCAGAGGCTGCACAAGCTAGCATTGTTTTCTCTGGAACAGCAAAGATTGAGAGGAGACTTAATAGAAGTATATAACATTAATAGAGGCACAGATAGGGTAGACAGTCAGAACCATTTTCCCAGGGTGGAAATATCAAAGACTGGAGGACAATGCTTTGGAGTGAGAGGGGCAAAGTTTAAAAGTGATGTGCAGGGTGAGGTATTTTTATACAGAGGGTGGTGGGTGCCTGGAACGTGTTGATACCGGTGGTTGTGGAGGCAGATACGGAAGTGGCTTTTGGACAGCAGGCGGATATGCAGGGAATGGAAGGATATGGATTGAATCAACAGATATCACATGGGAACAGTCTTTGGCCCATTGAGTGGACACCTACCATCGCTCACACGATCATGTACAGGCAGAGATTAGTTTAACTTGACATCCTGTTCGGCATGGACATTGTGGGCTGAAGGGCCTGTCCGTTCAATGTTAGGCTGGCACAGTGGCACCGTGGTAGAGTTGCTGCCTCACAGCGCCAGAGACCCAGGCTTGACCCTAACTACGGGTGCTGTCTATACAGTTTGTATATTCTTCCCGTGACCGTGTGGGCTTTCTTCAAGTGCTCCAGTTGTCCCCACACTCCAAACACGTGCAGGTTTGTAGGTTAATTGGATTTTGCAATTTGTATATTGTTCCTAGTGTGTAATATGGTGTAGTATATGGAGTGATGCCTGGTCGGAGTGAACTCGATGGGCCCAAGAACCAACTGTATGTCTAAAGTCTAACTTCTAAACCCTGTTCTATGAATAACACAAAGTGCAAAGAATTGAAGAGCAAATTCTGTGAGAATAGACTCAAATGCTGGAGTAACTCAGCAGGTCAGACTGCATCTCTGGAGAAAATGAAAGGGTGATGTTTCAGGTCGAGACCCTGCTTCAGAAAAGAATTGTGTGCCTCTGTTTCTTTCGATGTTGTGCCATTAAAACTACTTCTAGAGTAAATGCAAGCTGGATAATGCCATCGCTGTATCATGCAGAGATACAGCCAGACACTGCCCTGGGTCTGTATTGAGCTTGCATGTCCGATATGTATCAAATTCTGTCAATCCCCCTTGTGCCACTGCTCTGCCGTATGATGGGGGAAATTAGATTAGGTTAGGAACATAAGACACAAGAAGGCAAGACATAAGAAGATAAGAAAGAGGAGATGCTTTTGGCCATCTGGTCCTTTAAGACTGCGTCATCAAGATCATGGTACTAATCAAATCAAGGCATATGGCCTCCCAACTCAGTGTCATTTTCCTCATCCCGAAACATTTGATTCCCTTAGTACCTGACAATCTTAGTTTAGTTTAGAGATACAGCGCGGAAATAGGCCCTTCAGCCCACTGAGTCCGTGCCCACCAGTGGTCCCCGCCCATTCACACTACCTTACGCACACTAGGGACAATTTTACATTTTATATTTTTCATACCAAGTGAATTAGCCAACAAACCTGCACGTCTTCAACGTGTGGGAGGAAACCGGAGATCCTGGAGAAAACCCACGCAGGTCGCGGGGAGAACGTGCAAACTCTGTACAGACAGCACCCGTAGCCAGGATGGGACCCGGGTCTCTGGCGCTGTGAGCTAGTAGCTCTACCGCTGCGCCACCGTGCCGCCACAGATCTGTTGATCTATTGATCTTTGTTTTGACTGAACTCAACGGTTGAATCTCTTTGGTCGTTCCAAAGGTTCACCATAACCGGAGAGAAGAAATATCTCATCTCCACAATGGCCGGGCCTTATTATGAGGATGTTTGCCCTGGTTCTGGACCCCTCAACTAGGGTAAACAAGTCCCGGTATCCAACCCTGTAAGAAGTATATGTTTGAATGAGGTCTTCTCTCATTCTCACAAGACACCAGAGACACAAGCTTGTACTACTGCAGGGAAGGGAGGGATATGAATCACATTCAGGCAGTAGAGATCAGTATAACTTGATATCATGCTCAGCACACACATTGTGAACCGAAGGGCCTGTTCCTGGGTTGTACGGTTCTATCTGCTCAATCTCTCCTCAAAGGCAAAATTGGGTCGCAGGAATTAATTGAGTGAAACTTTGCTGCATTCTTGTTATGGCAAAACACTATAACAACATTCACACAGAGAGTTGTGAGTGTGGAATTCTCTGCCTCAGAGGCCGGTTCTCTGGATGCTTTCATGAGAGAGCTAGACAGAGCTCTGAAAGATAGTGAAGTCAAGGGATATGGGGAGAAGGCAGGAACGTAGTACTGATTGTGAGTGATCAGCCATGATCACATTGAATGACGGTGCTGGCTTGAAGGGCCGAATGGCCTACTCCTGCACCTATTGTCTATTGACATTTAGACAGGTACATGGAAAGGAAAGGTTTGGAGGGATATGGGCCAAAGGCAGGCAGGTTCGACTAGTGAGGATGGGGCATCTTGGTTGGCGTGGGCTAGTTGTGCCGAAGGGCCTATTTCCGTGCTGTGTGACAAGAACATCCACATCCTTAACAATTCCCAATCTCCCAACATTTAGAAAGTAATTTGTTTTCATTTTGTTTGTTCTGAAGCAGATGATCTCTCAATATTCCACATTAACGTTCCATTTGATTCACAGAGCTTGAAGGACCTTTGCATCTTTCTTAGCTTTCTTTGTATTATGAACACTCGGGAATGTGACATCCGCACCACGCAGCCAACTCACCCATGTAGACTGTGAATAGCTGGGGCCCTAATACCGCTCCCTGTCCCCAACAGTGACAGTCTGACAACCTGAACACATTCATTTATTCTCCATCTCTTTCCTGTCCATTAACAAATTCTCAATCCATGCAGATCTCATTCAACCCAGTGGTATGAATATTAACTTCAAATAACCCTTGCTTTCCCTCTCGCTCCATCCCTCCCCATTCTAGTTCTCCAACCAGTCTGACTGTCCTCCTGATTCAATTTTATCTTTGAGTGCTTCATTGTCACCTTCCCCTAGCTAGATGATCTATTCCACATTTTCCTTGAACTTTGTCGCCTTTGATGTCTCATTTTCACACCTTACCCTTCCATATCTTTGTGTCTCCCTCTTCCCTGACTGTGAAGAAGGGTCTCCACCCGAAAGGTCACCAATTTCTTCTCTACAGTGATGCTGCCTGTCCCGTTGAGTTACTCCAGCATGTTTTGTCTGTCTTCGGTGTAAACCAGCATCTGCGGTTCCTTCCTACACCAGTATATTGGTCAACGCATTGCCCAACCTATTGCTGAAGAAGGGTCCCGATGCAAAACATCACCCTTTCCTTCTCTTCAGAGATGCTGCCCATCCCGGTGAGTTACTTCAGCTTGTTGTGTCTAACTTCGGCCCAACCTATTGTACTGGACCTCATTGAACATTGACATTTTCTGGAAGTCACATCTTCCTTGTCCATTGTTTAAGACACATCCTTTGTGACCTCTGGTAGATAAACATGAATTTTCATAACTCCATGTTTAATCCGCTTGCTTTCCTAAGTGTTAATATTCCAACCCTTATAAAATAAAAGATACAAAGTGTAGGAGCAACTCAAAGGGTCAGGCAGCATCCCTGGAGAACATGGATAAGTGATGTTTCGGGTCAGGAAACATCATCTATTGGGTCTGAAATGTCACCTATCTTGTTCTCCAGGGATGCAATTGAGTTACTCCAACATTGTGTGTCTTTCCTTGGAAAAAACAGCATCCGCAGATCCTTGTTTCAAGATTACAACCTTTGTTATAGATTTGGACATTTCCAGGTTGACGCCACACCAACAGGCTGTTACTTTCCTGACTTCTCTTTCCTTTCGTTCTTACTTTATGAGGGCAGATATGCTCCTTCTCATCTGCAGGACCAACTCCACAATCTGTAGGAAGGTTCCAATCCGAAAGGTAACCTATTCCTGTTCCCCAGATGCTGCCTGCTGAGTTTAGGTTAGTTTAGTTTAGAGATACAGAGCAGCCACAGTCTCTTTGGCCCAGCGAGTCCGCACCGGCCAGCGATCCCCGCACACTAACACTATCCTACACACACTGGGGACAATTTACATTCATACCAAGCCACTTAACCTATAAACATGCACGTCTTTGGCGTGGGGGAGGAAACCAAAGATCTCGGAGAAAACTCACGGTGAGAACGTACAAACTCTGTACAGACAGCACAGGTAGTCGGGATCAAACCCGAGTCTCTGGTGCTGAAAGGCAGCAGATCTACCGCTGCACCACCGAGCCCAGCTAACCCAGCAGTTTGCGTTTCCTTTTGTATAAACCAGCATCTGCAGTTTCGGGTGTTGCCAGAAGCAATGGAGTTTGGAAGATGAAAACTAGAGCATCCACTGTCTCCACAGACACTCTAAGATGTCTTCATTGTCGGGAGCGGTACCATGTACAGAGGCTAGGTGTGGACATGTCTATCTTGGTGAAAATCGGCCACCCACTCCCACATTCCCACTTCTCACAAAGAGAAGCTGTGTGGGAAGCACTCGGCTCATCCACACAATAGCTGGCAATAAATTAACAGCACAAAATAAATGGTATTCACTGGACTGCGTGTAGGTAAAGGTGTAAAAGTCGTCTTCACTAATACTATGAATGGGCGGTTTGTGGCTATGGGTGATCACATCTCTGGATGGGGAGGGGTGAGGATTTGCACAGGGACTGTTATCATGCAGATGATATTATAATTGGAAATAGGGTAACGACATAGCTGTTAAATAATAACCTTGCATCTGTCCTCATAGCAGATAAAGAGTATAAAGTACCAGAGATTCTGGGAGAAGTAAAATAAATCAAGGGGGACCACCAGCCAGGATTCACAGCAGTTTCACAATAGTCATGGTGAAAATACTGAAGCCAAACAAATAATCACCAGCATGTGATGGTTTCAAGGGTTACTCCAACTTGCTTACGTGAGGCATTTTCAGCATAGGGAGGTATAGATCCTGGATAGAACATAGAGAACAGCATAGGAACAGGCCCCATACACCAACAATGTCCATACTAAACATGATTTTAGTTTAGTTAGGTTATTGCCTGGGGTACCAAGGTACAGTGAGAAGCTATTTGTTGTGTGTTAAACTGTACATGATTACCATCGAGCCAGCCATGGTGTACATATGATGAAGGGAGTAACGTTTAGTGCAAGATCAAGTCCAGAAGGGTGCGATTAAAGATAGACCGAGGTAGCGTGAAAAGCTTTAGTTGCATGCTAAACAGCGAGCGGTGAGACTATACATGATAACCATCACGCCGTTTACAGTGTGCGGATACTGGATAAAGGATGGGGATACAACATGTAGCACAACATCTGAGAGGAGATTAGGAAGAGCTTAGTTAGAGTAGGAAATGCTGCGTTTGGAGTCGGGGTTTAGAAGAGTGGAGCAATTGTAATGAATGATTGCAGGTCTACTCCCCTTTCCCCTGACTCTCTGTCTGAAGAAGAGTCTCGACCCCAAACATCATCTATTCCTTTTCTCCAGAGATGCTGTCCGACCCACAGAGTTACTCCAAATTTTTTGAATCAATATTTGGTTCCAAATGACTGCCTGGGAATGGTCCCCCCTGTGATGGAGATGGGGCCTTGTGATCTGAGCAGGGATCATTGTCTTCACGGAGGAACGGGAACCCTTAGTCTCTGACCATCTCCCGTCCCATCAATGGCAGGAGTTGCCCTTAGCGACGCTCTCACCTTTTCCACTCCCGGGACGACCCAAAGAAATCTGATTTTACGGTTGAAGATTTTTTTAATTACTGCTTTTTATAAATTCATTATTCATTGCAGGTTGTATAGTCAGCATTTACTGCCGGTCTGGAGTTGGCAATGAGCACTTTGTCATTTTAGCGTGTACGTCAGTGCCAACCACATTAGCTTGAGGCTGGTATCACGTGCAAACTGGGCAAGATGCCAAAGTAAAATCCCTCCACTAAAGGTCCTTGGAAATGAGTTGACTTTTCATGTTACTCTGTTAAGGGCCTGTCCCACTTGGACGTCATTCGCGCATCATGCGACTGACGCGCGAAGATTTTGTGAATCCCAAAATCCTGGGGCGCTGCGCGCGACTGCGTGTCACTGCCTACGTCACCACGCCTCACAACGTGCCATGCGCGTGTAATGCACGCCATGCGAGCATCACGTGCGTGTCACCACGCGCGCGTCATCTGTCGTGCGGCGTGAATGATGTCGCGTCAATGACGCCCAAGTGGGACAGGCCCTTTACTTTGCACAGTTAAGAGGGTTTTATTTTATTTGTGATTTCAGATATAATCCTGCTTCCCAACCGGTGGTGTTCCTGACTATCGGCCCTTCAATATTAACATGACCCCGCCACACCCTCGCGGACGGGCACAGTTGAGTGGGCCGACACCCAGGGAAAGCACCAATCAATACAACACCTTGGTAATGGAAGCCTTCCATATGCACAAGAGATTAGATGTGTAGGAAGGAACTGCAGACGCTGGTTTCAACCGAAGATAGACACAAAAAGCTGGAGTAACTCAGCGGAGCAGAGAGCATCTCCGTGGATTGTCACCTTGTCGTGGTGGACAAGCTTGTGTGGACCTGAGATCCTGAGAGCGATGCCGTCTGGAGCTATGTTCCTGGTAGGGCCACCCATGGAGGTAAAGATGAGGGGGAGGTTCCTGACAAAGAGCAGTCCAAGCAAGACCTCAACGGTGGAACAGGCAGAGGGCGATGGCTGACCTTAGTGGAGCATCACAACGTCTGGGAAGGCGGATGAAGGCTGCAGCAGAAAAGGGTCTCCGGTCGTCTTGGACTCCATGCCACTGGATCCTGACCCAGATCTGTCAAGGACCATGGGGTGGCTGTCTGTGCACCAGTCTCCCCACGTTAAACAAAGTCACGCACAGGCGTCCACCCAAAAGAGGACAGTCATACTCGTTTTGTGAGACCGCCGATGATGACCTCTAGAGAAAAGGATTGGGTGATGTTTCGGGTTGAGACCCTGTCGTCTGCAAACTAGCATCTGCAGTTCCTTCCTAGATATGCAATTTCATATTTTCCGAGGTTAAGGCTCGGTGAACTGGTCTGTTGGTGGCAATGCACTGGATCGATGTAGGAAGGACTTTGCTCTTTTCAGTAGACCACAACGCTCGCGAGATTGGACTCCAGTCAGCTAAATCAACAACATGTGCAACACACTCTGTACAGATAAGTATTCAGATGCCAAGCAATGCCCTTCACTAGTTCCAGCTCAGGAATTCAGTGAGAACATTCTTGCAATCATTTCGACACCTGTAAAAGTGCAGAAATCCCTTATCAGGAAGGGATTGAACTCTGTTATTATTATCGGGCAGGACTGGCTTCTAGATGGGTCTGACAAATCCATTCCCTCTGTCATTTATACAGATGCCAACTATTTGCTGTTTGATTGAAATAATCGGAGCATTTATATGTTCAGAATAAGGATCACATGAAATACATGGCCCTAATCACCATTTTCAATGGGGCAGCTTATAGAGAGCATGATACACCCTCACACCAAATCTATAGTTAATTAGCTTAGGATGGAAGTGCAGATGCTGGTTTACACTGAAGATAGTCTCAGAATGCTGGATTAACTCAGCAGGACAGGCAGCATCGCTGGAGAGAAGGAATGGGTGACGTTTCGGGTCGAGACACTTCGGTTAATTAGGTGAGAGAGACCATGAATGAAACTTGTGTTGAGGGATCAGGTGAAAAACAATTAAATTGTAACCCTAACTGTCTTTGCTTATCCATCTTATCCTTTCCTCTCCATTATCATCACAAATTTGCCTTTTTGTCTCCACGACCATTCACCTTGCCTTACCATCTATATAATTAAAACTCTGATCTTGACCACTTCCTGTTTGCACTGCATATCGATTTTAGAAAAAACGCTACCTCTTACGGCTGTGATTTTTGGCCATCTTACTCGGAGTCGCCCTCCGCTGCGCAGGACAAGAGGATTCTTCCCATCGATGAAAAATAAAAGACTTATTAATGTTTAAAAAATGTTGAGATTCTCTTTCCTGTCAATCACACCATGAAGGACACGCCCCTTCTGGTGGGAGGGGAGGGACTATAAAACCCAGAAGTGTGGAAGTGCCTCAGTTCTCTGCAAGATGGGGGAGGGAAAGGTCACAGCTCTCTGTCTGAGCTGTGAATAATACTGAACACATGTCTACTAAAATGTGAGTGGTTTTACTGACCTGTCAGTGCCCTTAATGTGGTTTGAAAATGTGGTTTGAAAATGAAAAAGTGTTTTTTGGTTTGAAAATGCAAAAACTGTTCTTGGTTTGAAAATACAAAAGCTGTTTTTGGTTTGAAAATGCAAAAGCGGGTGTTGCCTTAATGAAAAGCGGTCTTGAGTTTGGTGGCCTTGCACCCTGCCTGAAGTGGCAGGAAACTGCACTTGGTTTTGGTGGCCTTGCACTGGGGGATTGCGTTGGGGGACCAGCCCTCCCGTGTGATGCTGGGAACCAATGGGTCCCACTTAGTCTAGTTCACCATAAATGGATAGGACAGGTGTGGAGGGATATGGACCAAACGCAGGCAGGTGGGACTATTGCAACTGGGACATGTTGGTCGTTGTGGGCAAGTTGGGCCAAAGGGCCTGTTTCCATGCTGTTTCACTCAAAGACTCTATGGCCTGATTCTGGTCAGAATTCTGCCCTCTCTGTACATGTCTGTCTGCCATAATGCAATCATGATCCTAGCCAGACATGCGCAAACATTGTGCCATTGTTGGTGACTGAGTTGATTATTTTAAAATATCATTTAAGAATATGGAGAGGATGTTTCCACTAGTGGGAGAGTCTAGGACAAAAGGCCACAGACTCAGAATAGGAGGACGTACCTCTAGAAAGGAGATGAGGAGGAATTTATTTTTGGTGAATCCATGGAATTCATTGCCACAGATGGCTGTGGAGGCCAATGGATATTTTTAAGGCAGAGATTGATAGATTCATGATTAGTACAGGCATCAGGGTTTGTATTGGGAATTTTGCACTTAACCCATACCCTAGGTCTGACTTTATTCAGATAGGCACACACACAAAATAACACAGCTCATAGATCAGTGGTGAGTCTATCGAACAAGTCAGTTTATTAAAGGCCTTAGCGATGTACATTGGTAATTAATGTGAGCAAGCCCAAACTGCTTCATCAATCCATAGTAACTACAAGATTTTTTAATCCTCCTGTCACAATGGTTATTTGTGGAGTTGAATAAATCATTAATCAATGTCTCTGTAACCTTTCATTTTTATATTTCACCAGAGTTAACTTTAATCTTATGTTTCCTGTTGTTTTGAGAGTCTCTCTCCCATATAACTAACAGATACCATAAATGTCCCTGTCCCTGCAGGGAGGATTGATTCTACTCACAAAATGGGGTCCCCTCGTTAAAGAGGGTGTTCGTTAACCATTGGGAGACTTGCCAGTGATGATGGGCCTGTCCCACTTAGGTGATTTCTCAGCGGACTGCCGGCGACTGTCAAGTGGCTGGCAGTCGCCTGAAAAAACGGGAACTGGAACGTCGACTGTCAGAGTAGAACACACACACAAACACATCGCAAAGGCGGGGGCCAGGGCAAGCAGGGGAGCGCTGTCTGAAATTCACACGGTGCAAAGCCAAGGTGATACAGACACACACCGCGAGGAACAGGAAGGTTAAGACGGCTAGCACAGTGTACGGTAAGTCCTTTAAAAAAGGAGTGGAGACACATTTAAGAAGCCAGACAGCATTTAATAAGCCAGAGATACACAGCTGTGAAGTTTGGGGGGCATTTAGAATTACCAGTCGGTTCTCCTTAGTTCTGAAAACTCATGCATATGTTCTTTTTTCCCCAATGAGCCAATGAAAATGACTGGTCAGCAAATGCGCTTAACTAAAACTACCTACGACTACCTCGGCTACCCATACTCACACGGCGACCCCACTACAGCTGCACCTACGACTACAAAAGTGTCGATTTTCTCCATGGCGACCAATTTTTGGTCGCAGAAAGATTTTCAACATGTTCAAAAATTTGCAGCGACCATACTGAGGCCGGGACTAGTTCCCAGAACGAGGCAACGCCTCGCAATCATGAAGGAGACCACCAGCGAACATGTGGTGACCAGTAGCGACCATGTGGCGACCATGTTGCGAACATGTGGCGAACATGTGGCGAGCGCAGAGTCTCCTGCACTCGCCTAAAAAGTCACCTAAGTGGGACAGGCCCTTGACAAAGAGCAATTGTAATCTCAAGATTGCAACAGATAAGAACCTAGACAGAACTGCGAAGGACAATCCTCACTTTCAATAGATAAGGAAGCCTGTTTTTTCAGCAGAATGTCTCAGCTTTGCTATTCTGACTACATTCTTGGCCATTTTTTAACCATCATGCTCCCCAGTATGTGAGGTGTAGGGTTAACCGTGTTAGAATCTTCCTTATCTTTCTCAAAATTCCTGACACCAGGGGTTATGGGGAGAATGCAGGAGACTGAGGATGAGAGGGAAAGATAGATCAGCCATGATTGAAGGACGGGGTAGATGATAGGCCGTGTGGCTTCATTCTGCTCCAAGAACCTATAAATTTATGAACATGAATTTTGGAAATGTTTATATTACTTCCATCATGTGTTGCCATGACCATAGTCTACTGTGTGATGGTACAATGTATCAGAACATCTAAACCAGGGGTCGGCAACCTTGTTCTGCACAGGGGCCAGGACCCATGTCTGCGAGCGGGTGGCGGGCCACATCTATCGCCATAGTTAATAAATGGAGGTAATAATAACACATACTAACTAAATGAGTACTTAGTAATAATACATACTATTAATACATAAATCAGTAATAATGCATACTAATAATACATACTACTATGACACGGTGTGACACGGTGTTGCTTTTCAAATTAGTTTTCACGAGTTTTTCAATTCATTTTCTGCAGTTCCCAGAACCCTCGCGTCCCCCGGACTTGGTGCAGTTCCCAGATCACCTCCGTGCCCCAGGACTGGCTGTAGCCCCAGGTCGTTTAGAATCTAAACAGTTAAAAACTACACTGAATCCACAGAGTGAACTGATGTCTGCACACTGGCACCTTTTTACCTACAGACATCACCACCCATCCAGCACTGCTTTTGCAAACGCAGTGATGAACAACCGTGTTATGTCAGAAACACAAAGAATTGCAGATGTTGGAGTTGTGCATTGAACACAAAATGCGGGAATAACTCAGTGGGACTTCTCCAGATAGAAAGCATGGGTGACGTTTCGGGTCGAGACACTTCTTCATTTGTCCCGCTGAGTTACTCCTGCATTTTGTGTCCATCTTCGGTGTAAACCAGCATCTGCAGTTCCTTGCTACACATGGACACGTGTACTGTTTATGTTATCTCCAGTCGCTGTTACGACTTCAAATAATATCGTCCTTGTTATATTCTATCTTAATATACTATTTTTGGATATCTCCCGTATCTGTAGCTGCCTCATTGTAGTCATCTTTCAGTTTGGCAACACCTTCCTATCCAGAAATGGTGAATAATTACAACTGTAGTATCACCAGGAGATGGCACTACAGGTTCAACTGTACAAGGTGTTTCCATTAAGTTGTTGGGTGAAAGAACCCAGGACTCAGACCCAAGGATGATGAAGAAGTCCATGCTTGCTCAGAAAGCAATCCCATTCCTTCACTAATTTTCCCTCTAACCCATTCTTCCCTCGCTCACACAGTGGCCAATTAACTTATCCACCCACAAGTCTTTCTGATGTATAAGGAAATTTAAAGTATTCAGGAAACCAAACACTGCCATAGGAAGCACATCAAGACCCCACATAGACATGACATTGACGACTGCATTGGTGCTACCTCCTGCACCCATACACAACTCACTGACTTCATCCATTTCACCACTAGCTTCCATCCGGACCATTTCCGACATTTCCCTACCATTTCTAGACCTCACTATCTCCATCGCAGGTGACAGACTACTGACCGACATCCACTATAAACCCAATGACTCCCATGGCTATCCGGACTACACTTCTTCCCACCCTGCTTCCTGTAAGGACTCTATCCCCTACTCCCAATTCCTCCATCTACGCTGCATCTGCACCCGGGATGAGGAGTTCCAAACCAGGGCATTCGAGATGTCCTCATTCTTTAGGGAATGGGGGTTCCCCTCTTCGACTATAGATGAGGCTCTCACCAGGATCTCTTGTATACCCCGTAGCTCTACTCTCACTTCCCATCCCCCCCACTCGTAACAAGGGCAGAGTCCCCACTTGTCCTCAACTTCCACCCTACCAGCCGTCAAATACAACAAATAATCCTCCGACATTTCCGCCACCTCCAACGGGATCCCACCACTGGCCACATCTTCCCATCTCCACCCCTTTCGGCTTTCCGCAGAGACCGCTCCCTCTGTAACTCCCTGGTCAATTCGTCCCTTCCCACCCAAACCACCCCCTCTCCTGCAACTTTCCCTTGCAACCGCACAAAATGCTACACTTGTCGCTTTACCTCCCCCCCCCCCCCCCCCCCCCCCCCCCCCCTTGACTCCATCCAAGGACCCAAGCAGTCTTTCCAGGTGTGGCAGAGGTTCACCTGCACCTCCTCCAACCTCATCTATTGCATCCGCTGCTCTAGGTGTCAGCTGCTCTACATCGGTGAGACCAAGCGCAGGCTTGGTGATCGCTTCGCCCAACACCTCCGCTCAGTTCACAATAACCAACCTGATCTCCCGGTGGCTCAGTACTTCAACTCCCCCTCCCATTCTGAATCCGATCTTTCTGTCCTGGGCCTCCTCCATGGCCAGAGTGAGGCCCGTCGTAATTTGGAGGAGCAGCACCTCATATTTCGCTTGGGTAGTTTACACCCCAGTGGTATGAACATTGACTTCTCTAATTTCAGGCTTTCTCCTTCCTTCCCCTCCCCTTCCCAGCTCTCCCTCAGCCCACTGTCTCCGCCTCTTACTTTCTTCTTCCCGTCCACACACCCACCCCCCCCCCCCCCCCCAACATCGGTCTGAAGAAGGGTCTCGACCCGAAACGTCGCCTATTTCCTTCGCTCCATAGATGCTGCCTCACCCTCTGAGTTTCTCCAGCATGTTTGTCTACCTTAGACATCATGAAGGTTAGGATTGAACCTGTTGCTGGAGCTGACATTGGGAGTTCTACTAGCTGCACTAGTATTGGGGATATTAATTTATTGCATTTTTGTTATATTATATTATTTATGTGTGGAAATCAGAGCTATCACTACGTCCAATAGTTTCATTGAAGCATATCTCTGCCACAGTTGAGAAAAACTCAATTTAAAGATGCAGTGTGGAAACAAGCCCTTTAGCCCACCGAGCACGCACCGACCAGCGATCCCCACACATTAACACTATCCTACACACGCAAGGGCCAATTTTACATTCATACCAAGCCAATTAACCTACAAGCCCGTGTGTGTGGGAGGAAACCGAAGATCTTGGAGAAAACCCACGCAGGTCACGGGGAGAGCGTACAAACTCCGTACAGACAGCACCCGTAGTCAGGATGGAACAGAGGTCTCTGGCGCTGTGAGGCAGCAGCTCTACCGCTGCGCCACCGTGTCGATGCAGATGCTGGTTTACAAACAAATGCTGGAATAATTGGGTGGGTCATTCACCATCTCTGGAGAACAAGGATAGTAATGTTTCAGGTCGGGACCATTCTGCACACCAATTTATGTGTACTTATGTTTACAGGCCTCTGCTGCAAGTAAGAATTTTATTATTCTGTTGCCAGTACATTTGACAATCAAACACGCTTGACTAATGCAGCATTGTGCCTTCATATCAGGATGCCATAACCATATAAACCATATAAACAATTACAGCACGGAGACAGGCCCTCTCGGCCCTTCCAGTCCGTGCCGACCATTTGTTTGCCCCTAGTCCCATCTACCTGCACTCAGACCATACCCCTCCATTCCCTTCACGTCCATATACCTATCCACTTTACTTTTTAAATGTTAAAATCGATCCTGCCTCCACCACCTCTGCTGGAAGCTCATTCCACACAGCCACCACCCCTCTGAGTAAAGAAGTTCCCCCTCACGTTACCCCTAAACTTCTGTCCCTTAATTCTCATGTCATGCCCTCTTGTTTGAATCTTCCCTACCCTCAATGGGAAAAGCTTATCCATGTCAACTCTGTCTATCCCTTTCATCATTTTAAAGACCTCAATCAAGTCCCCCCTTAACCTTCTGCGCTCCAAAGAATAAAGACCTAACTTGTTCAACCTTTCTCTGTAACATAGTTGCTGGAACCCTGGCAACATTCTAGTAAATCTCCTCTGTACTCTCTCTATTTTGTTGACATCCTTCCTATAACTAGGCGACCAAAATTGTACACCATACTCCAGAATTAGTCTTACCAATGCCTTGTACAATTTTAACATTACTTCCCTACTCCTATATTCAATGCTCTGATTTATAAAGGCCAGCACACCAAAGGCTTTCTTTACCACCCTATCTACATGCGATTCCACCTTCAGGGAACTATGCACAGTTATTCCTAGATCCCTCTGTTCCACAGCATTCCTCAATTCCCTACCCTTTACCATGTACGTCCTATTTTGATTTGTCCTGCCAAGATGTAGCACTTCACACTTATCAGCGTTAAACTCCATCTGCCATCTTTCAGCCCACTTTTCCAAATGGCCCAAATCTCTCTGTAGACTTTGAGAATCTACTTCATTATCCACAATACCACCTATCTTAGTATCATCTGCATACTTACTTATCCAATTTGCATCTTGAAGGGGAATTTGCAGGTGGTGGTGTCCTGCCTTTGTTCATCCATGTGTGCGAGCTCCAGATTTTAGGAGGTGCTCCAGCAACACCTAACTAAGTACCCGCAGTGCACTGTGTATGGGAAGGAACTGCAGATGCTGGCTTACACCAAGGATAGACACAAAATGCTGGAGTAACTCAGCGGGTCAGGCAGCATCTCTGGGAAAAAGGGAAAGGTGACGTTACGGCTTGAGATCCTTCTTCAGACTGAGCGTCAAGGGAGAGGGAGACTAGAGGTCTGAAAATGTACAGAACAAATCAGAGCCAGCATCGTTGACTCAGGAAAGATGGAGCCCACAATGATCCATTGTTGGCTGTGGACAAGGTGATAACAAAGGTATCTTCGGTTTAAAGTAGCATCTGCAGTTCCTTCCTACATATTATGTTGAAGGTGGAAAACATGGCAAAGGTAATGTCACTGGGTTCAATCCTGACTCGAAGTGCTTGTCCGTACAGAATTTGTACGTTCGCCCAGTGACCTGCCTGGGTTTTCTCCGGTTTCCTCCCACACTCCAAAAACCTACACGTTAGTAGGTTAATTGGCTTTGAAAAGTTGTAAGATTGAGCCTGGATAGTGTTGGTGTACGGGCCGATCACTGATCGAGGTGGACTCGGTGTGCTGAAGGGTCTGTTTCCGTGCTGTATCTCTAATGTCTAAATTCTAAAGTCGATACAGGTTTGGGTCCAGTATTAAATGAACATTGAATTTTCTCAATTCTGTTAACCCTTGCTGTCTCCTCTCCTTCCCACCTCTCCCTCAGCCCTCGGGCCCTGGCATTCCCTCTATCTCTATATCCCTCCCCCACCCTAGTCGCACTAGCTTCTCATTTTCACACCACAAACAGCTTACAATGGCTTGTTCCCTTTATCATCAATACTTTTTTGCATATCTTTCATTCATTGTTCTTTATCTCTCCACATCACCGTCTATATCTCTCGTTTCCCTGATCCCTGACCAGTCTGAAGGGTCATCGCCTATCTCCTTCGCCCCTTAGATGCTGCTGCACCCGCTGAGTTTCTCCAGCCTTTTGTGTAACCCTTGGGTCCAGTATGCTTGGTCCCCTCAAGGATATCATGAATAAAGATTGCACACATTCCTCAATAGCAGCCCAGCTGCTACTGTTGCCAATCTGAAAATGACTCATTTTTTCCAATTGTCTATTTTCTAGTAGTTAGTGAGACCCCTTGTCCATGCTAATTATCTACAGCCTGGAGTGTGGTAAACTTGTACAGTCGAAATAAGGAACTGCAAATGCCGGTTAGCAAAAAGAAGACACAAAGTGCTGGAGCAACTCCACGGAACAGACAACATTTCTGGAGAACATGGATAGATGACATTTTGGGTCAGGACATTGAGATGTCTGAAGAATGTTCTCTAGAGATGCTGCCTGACCCGTTGAGTTACTCCCGTGCCTTGAACCTCTCACTGTAATCTTATTGAATGCCTTCGGGAAATCTGAATAAGCTGATGTCATAAGGAATCGGAGTAAAATCAAGTCTACTTTGCCGACTCCCTAACACCATTCTCCTGCTTTCTCCCCGTAACCTCTGACACCTGTACTAATCAAGAATCTATCCAGAGTAGGTATAAATGGGTCCCTGTCAGAATGGCAGGCAGTGGCGAGTGGAGTGCCACAAGGCTCGGTGCTGTAACTGCAATTATTTACAATATATATTGATGATTGTAATAATGGAATTAAAAGTAACACTAGCAAATTTGCAAATGACGCAAAGCTGGGTGGCAGTGTGAACTTGCGAAGAGGATGCTAAGAGGTTGCAGGGTGACTTGGACAGGTTGAGTGAGTGGGCAGATTCATGGTAGATGCAGTATAATGTAGATACATGTGAGGTTATCCACTTTGGCTGCAAGAACAAGGAGGCAGATTATTATCCCAATTATGTTAGATTAGGAAAAAAGGAAGTCCAACGAGACCTGGGTGTCCTTGTACTCCAGTCACTGAAAGTAAACATGCAGGTACAGCAGGCAGTGAAGAAAGTTAATGGAATGTTGGCTTTCATAATGGGAGGATTTGAGTATAGGAGCAAAGAGGTTCTCCTGCAGTTGTACAGGTTCCTGGTGAGATCTGGAGTATTGTGTGCAGTTTTGGTCTCCTAATTTGATGAAAGGCATCCTTGCTATTGAGGCAGTGCAGCATTGGTTCACAAGGTTAATCCCCAGGATGGCAGGACTGTCATTTGAGGAAAGATTGGAAAGACTGGGCTTATATTTACTGGAATTGAGAAGGATAAGAGGAGATTTTATAGAAACATATAAAATTATAAAAGGACTGGACAAGCTAAATGAAGGAAAAATGTTCCCAATTTTGGGGGAGTCCAGAACATGGGGCCATAGTCAAAGAATAAAGGGGAGGCCATTTAAAACTGAGACGTGAAAAAACGTTTTCACCAGAGTTGTGAATCTGTGGAATTCTCTGCCACAGAAGGCAGTGGAGGCCAATTCAGTGGATGAATTTAATAGAGAGTTAGATAGAGCTCTTGGGTAGTGGAATTAAGGGGTATGGGATGAAGACAGGCACAGGTTACTGATTGTGGATGATCAGCCATGAATGGTGGTGCTGGCTCGAAGGGACAAATAGCCTCTTCCTGCACCTATTTTCTATGTTTCTATGTCTCAGGGAGAATGTGCAGACTCCACATGGACAGCATTCGAGGTCAGGATTGAACCCCTGGCCTCCGGTGCTGTGCGACAGCTGCTCTCCCAGCTGCTCCACCGTGTGTCCCTTCAGAGAGATACAGGACGGAACTACCCATGATGAGCACCCACCCATAAACACCAATCTAACGTTAATCCCAAAATGTTTCCCTCTATTTACACTGGGTGACGTTTTGAATTCCTGCCTGTCCCTTGATCTGCAGCTTAAGAGGCCGAGAGGTTAAAGCTGAGTTTTAAGCGTGTGCTTAAACGTTCTTTTATTCTGGTGTGGGAGCTAATGCAGCTTAGTCTGGTTATTTACGGTGCTTTCTAAAGTGACTTTCGAGCACAGTGATGGTTGAAAACGTTGCTGGTTTTATCCGTGCAATCAGACAGTTGCCCGGAGCAGGGCTAGCTGCTGAAATTCTCTTTCACAGAATTGTCAGCTTCTTAACTAAGGTGTTGCTACTTTCAAGAGGGACACCTGACAAACTGCATTGTCACAGATTGTGGGGCAGTCCTCGTGCAAACTGAGACCCGTTGCACTATTCCTAGTGGCGGTGTTCCTCTTCCAGAACGCCATGGTCACTGCTGGCTGTAGTGAGTGTAGGAGTGAGGGAGGACGGTGTAGGGAGCAGGAGGAGTGGAACTCCCCTCTGTGATAATGTCAATCACCAACAGAACAAGATTAACTCAGCGGGTCAGGCAGCATCTCTGGACAGGAGGAATAGGTGACCTTTCGGGTCACCTTTTTCAACTATTTGAGTCTGGAGAAGGGTCTCGACCCGAAATGTCACCCAATCCTTTTCTCTAGAGCTTCTGCCTGTCCCGCTGAGTTACTCCAGCTTTTTGTGTCTATCTTCAGTTTACACCACCAAGTGCAGTTCCTTCCTACACACACAGAGCTAGATTATTTGGCCTACTCAGAAAAGGGGAAATGTTGTTTTTTTTAATGTTTTTTAGTTTAATTTAGAGGTACAGCGTGGAAACTGGCCCTTCAACCCACCGAGTCAGCGCTGACCAGCGACCACACCATACACTAGCACTATCCTCCACACACTAGGGGCAATTTACAATCTTTACAGAAGTCGATTAACCAACAAACCTGTAGGTCTTTGGCCTGTGGGAGGAAACCGGAGCACCCGGAGAAAACCCACGTGGTCACAGGGAGAAGGTAAAACTTCGTACAGAGACCACCTGTAGTCCGGATTGAACCCGGGTCTCTGGCGCAGTAAGGCAGCAACTCTACCACTGCACCACCGTGCCGCCCATTTGTGGTCCTTCATCTCTCTGCTATTAACTTGGTCATCCCACAAGTCAGGCTGAGCAAAGAAACACAGAGGGCAAACAATGTCCAAGAGATTTGCTTTTCTTTCCGTTCTAGATACTTGCCTGTAAATAGATTTGTTATCGGCCGGAGATTGTCCCATCTTTCAGCACTCACCCCTCCAAATACCTGCTCCACTGCGTTTAGTGGCTGCCTCTATCCCTTCACCCCAATGCTTTTCTATTCTAATGTAATAACAAGGAACCACAGAAGCTGGTTTATACCAAAGATAGATACAAAATGCTGGAGTAACTCAACGGGTCAGGCAGCATCTCTGGAGAAAATGGACAAGTGATGTTTCGGGTCGGGACCTTTCTTCAGAACCTGTGCTCTGTCTTAATCTGTTCTAACCCCTTTAATATTGTTCGCATCTTCTACTCTCCTTTGAGGCTAGCCAATTATCTGCTGACTTTTTGACCTTCTTTGACCTCTGTGGTCCCCTCTCAATACAATGCCTTGGTTACTATATCGTAATACGCTCAATACCGCCCTTGTCCCTTGCAAACCTACCCAACACCGAGCATCTCTTTGCTTTGCTCATGCTAACATTCTAGACATCCTATACCCTTCTGTCTCAAATGGAATGAATACACCTTTCCTCTTGTTAACGTTGCCTTTGAGAACTTTCCCAGTGGGAATTTCCTTCTGCCTCATTGTGGAAAGGAACTGCAGATGCTGGTAGATACCGAAGGTAGTCACAAAGTTCTGGAGTAACTCAACGGGTCAGGCAGCATCTCTCAAGAAAAAAGAAGCAAGGAATAGATCGGGTAGATGCACAGAGTCTCTTGCCCAGAGTTAGGGAATCGAGGACCAGAGGACATAGGTTCAAGGTGAAGGGGAAAAGATTTAATAGGAATCTGAGGGGGTAACCTTTTCACATAAAGGGTGGTGGGTGCATGGAACAAGCTGCCAGAGGAGGTAGTTGAGGCTGGGACTATCCCAATGTTTAAGAAACAGTTAGACAGGTACATGGATAGGACAAGTTTGGAGGGATATGGACCAAATGCAGGCAGGTGGGACTCGTGTAGCCTGGACATGTTGGACGGCGTGGGCAAGTTGGGCCAAAGAGCCAGTTTCCACACTGATTCACTCTATGACTGTGACTCTATGTGTGATGTTTCGGTTGGGACCCTTCTTAAGTGCTGGATCTAACTTGGATGGTGTGAATTTACTTTTAAGCCTGAAACATTGTGGGTTTAAATACTGCGAGTGGCTGTAATGAAGGCTAATACTCTAGCGCAGGGCATGATAGTTCTACCCTGTGGAGCTGCCATCCCTTGGATGTGGCGATAGACCTACTCCTTCTCTACCTATTTTATGAACATTAATGATTATTTAAAGAGCAAAGATAATCGATGCTTGAGCCAAGCTTCATTTCTCACCACTGGAGCGGCACAGGAGTGCAGCAGGTGGAGCTGCTGCCTCACAGCACCAGGGATCCGGGTTCCATCCTGACCTCGGGTGCTGTCTGCGTGGAGTTTGCACGTTGTCCCCAAGGCCGTGTGAGTTTCCTCCAGGTACTCCGTTTTCTTCCCACATCCCAAAGACGTGCGGGATTGTACGGAGTGGATGAGAAGGTGGGATAACAGAGAAACAGGGAATTTGTGTGAATGGGTGATCGATGGCCGGCGTGGATTCGGCAGGCCGAAGGTCCCGTTTCCATGCTGGAGGGCCAACTGGCCTCCTCCTTACATATTTTCTATATTTCTATGTTTCTATCACCATTAGGCGGCGCAGCGGGTTGGGCTGCTGCCTTACAGCACCAGAGATCCCGGTTCAATCGCTAGTCATTCATCTCCAGGGATGCTGCCTGACCTGTTGAGTTACTCCCGCACTTTGCGCCTTTCTAAGTTTGTGTGCTCTGCTTTCCTTCCCCAATCCACAAGCGTGTAGGTGGTTGGTAGAATCGATGTGAGTGTGGGTGGAAAATATTACAGCCATAAGTAATGGAAGAATAGGATTGTGCAGTAAACCAGCATAGATGTGTACGGAAACGAACCCGGGAATGATTGGGTTAACATATGATGAGCGTTTGTTGGCACTGGACCTGCACTCGCTGGAGTTTAGAAGGATGAGAGGGGGGACCTCATTGAAATCTACTGCATACTGAATGGCCTGGATAGAGTGGACGAGCAGAGGATGTTTCCACTAGTGGGAGAGCCCAGGACCTAAGGTCACAGCCTCACAATTAAAGTACGTCCCTTTAGAAAGGAGATGAGGTAGAAGATATGGGGCGAAGGCAGGAGAAAGGGGTTGAGAGGGTAAGATAGATCAGCCATGTGTCGGGAGGAACTGCAGAGGCTGGTTTAAACTGAAGAAAGACACAAAATGCTGGAGTAACTCAGCAGGACGGGCAGCATCTCTGCAGAGAATGACGGAGTGGACTTGATGGGCCGAATGGCCTAATTGTGCTCTTATAACATGCACATGTGGTGGGCCAAATGGCCTCCCCTCTGTCGTAAGGAAATATGGGGGAAAATGAGCTTGTATTGATTTACTTAATGAAGTGTACAATCCCTCGCAGTTTCTTGCTATTTCCCTTCAACTGTATTTATTTTTCTGCAGCAGCTATTTATCTCATTAACATTTCAAAGTTATTGTTGAAGTTGGCAATGCATTCAGCACTGTCTGCCCATGAAACTGCAGATTAGTCAGCAAACTGTCAGAAGTAATGGAATGCTTACTAACGGAGAAAAGAGAAAAACAACAAGATATCCAGAGGCTTTTATTGAAATGCACAGAATTCAAAGTTTGTCTAAGGCCAGATTGCTCCCTGGCTTCCAGACAACAATCAGAAAGTAAGTTAAAAAAAACGCCTATGGCAGAGGTGAAAGGTGTTCCTCACATAGTCTAATTAGATAGAGCTCTAGGGGCTAGTGGAATTAAGGGATATGTGGAGAAGGCAGGCACGGGTTATTGATTGGGGACGGTCAGCCATGATCACAATGGATGGCGGTGCTGGCTCGAAAGGCTGAATGGCCTCCTCCTGCACCTATTTTCTATGTTTCTATATATTAAAGTTATATTAACAAATTCCGAATTATAAATTTGTGGGTGACGTTAAATCCAGTTTGAGTTCAGTTTAGTTTATTGTCACAAGTACAGTGAAAAGCTGAGTAGAGTTGCTGCCTTAGAGACTTGGGTTCGATCCTGACTACGGGTGCTGTCTGTATGGAGTTTCTACATTCTCCCTGTGACCATGTGGGTTTTGTCCGGGTGCTCCGGTTTCCTCCACACTCCAATAACTTGCAGGTTTGTAGGTTAATTGGCTTCGGTAAGATGGTAAATTGTCCCTAGTGTGTAGGATAGTGTCCGTGCGAAAGTGATTGCTGGTAGGCGCGGACTCAATGGGCCAATTGGCTTGTATCGGTGATGTATCTCGGAAGGCTAAAGTCTAAAGTGATTGAATTGAGGTTGGTATTGTGCTCAATATTGAGTGGAATCTCAAGCAAATACATTGGGGTCATTAAGAAGCCTGCAGACTGGGTCTATGATCAGTACTTTTATTTAATCACAAATCAGTTTTTTGTGTTTTATTGAGAAAAGGTCAGAAATTATTTAATAATAGAGGATCTGTATGGGGTGCAGGAATACGTGAGTACAAATGCACAAATCACTAAAAGCTGCATCGTAGATGAATGAGGCTGTAAAATTAATCATCAATATGCAGCAGGAACAGAGATAAAGTTTCATATTGCAGAAAGACCATAACTGGTGGCCCGGAGCAAGGGATTGTCACCAAGGAACTCAGAGGTGGTGAGAACGTGGAACTCAGGGTTGAGCAAAAATTGTTCTGAGGAAGACGAAAAATGGAAGGTAGAAACAAAACGCTGGAGTAACTCAGCGGGACGGGCAGCATCCCTGGACGGGAGGAATGGGCGACGGTTTGGGTCGAGACCCTTTTTCAGATTGAAGTCTGAAGTAGGGTCTCGACCCGAAACGTCACCTATTCCTTTTCTCCAGCGATGCTGTCTGACCCACTGAGTTACTCCAGCATTTTGTGTCTATCTTTGGTTTAAACCAGCATCTGCAGTTCCTTCCTTACACAAGAAGAAAATGGAGTTAGAGTTAAATAAACAAAGACAGCATCACAAACATGATTTTACTTCGGAGTCACGTGAGTGACTAACGTGAATAGAAGCCCGTACAGCCGTTGCTGCGTCATGACGTCAGACGCTGGTGCAGTCGCGGTTGGAGCAGCAGCGCTCCTCCGAGCGGTAAGTTTAAAAACCAAGGTAAGAATTGTTGAACTTACCTTTAGGTCATTTCTGCGACGGGTTGTTGGCGATATGTTGCAGAAAATCAAGAAGGTGTCGGCGAGGCGCTCCGTAGGCAGAAAGGAGACTGACCAAGAGAGTGTTGGGGAAGGAGGCCCGTCTAGTACACCTGGTCCGGTGCTGGCTACACAGCCAGTGGTTGCGGGCCCACTGCCGGGGGGCAGTGCAGGCTTGCCAGTAGGGAGGAAGGCCACTGGCAAGTCTGTCAGGCCCGTAGATGAGTCGGGCCAGGAGGTTATACCCTCCTTTGGAGAGACCGTTTGCTCACGGCTCTCCCAAGTCGAGATTTTATTACAGAGAATGCTCGACAGGGACCAGCTCCGTGAGGAGGAGTGGTGCCCAAGCCAGGCTGAAGGAGAGCTTGTGCTAGCAGCGCCTGTTTCAGGGCTGCAGAACTATCCTGCCTGTGAGGAGGATGTTCAATCAGTGCAGTTTGATGACACTGAGTCTATACTGGGGGAGAGCAGTAAAAAAGTTTGGTTGGAGATAATCCCGAACATAGCTGGAAAGTTTGCTGAGCCTAGAGAGGCTGGAGAGGCGATTGATGGGGAATTGGCTGAAGCCATTCAGTATATGCTCTCCCACCAGTTACAGGAGCTAGCTCTGGACGAAGCAGCTAAAAATTACAAGGCTCCGGTTAATTGTGATCTCCTGAAGGTGCCGGTGGTTAATCATCAGATCTGGGCACAAATGGGTATGCCTGCTAGGGCTCAGGAGATGAAGTTCCAGAAAGTTCTTAAACTGCTGTCGGCAGGTATCACAGCTGTGGTAAAAATGATTGATCCAAGCAATGTGGCTGACACACACCAGGATGGACTGGGTTTTCTTTGCAATGCGTTTTTTGAGATTAATAACATCAGGAGGACTGCTATTCGGCCAGTGCTTAATACAAGTTTGGCAAGTTTGTGCAAACCAACCAATATTCCACCACAAAATTTGTTGTTTGGAGGTAATCTTGCGAAAAGAGTCAAAGAGTGTCATGAAGATGTTAAGACTATGGCCCTTATTAAGCCGGGTGGCAAGCAGGGCAAAAGGTTTTCTCCATATTGGAAAGGAGCTAATATGGATCCTGGAGAAGGAACGAGCCGTTCAGGTTTCCAATTTCGGAACTGGCAGGCTGCCAGCACGAAGGGGAAGGTGCCTTTCTCCACGAGAGGGCGAGGACAACAAGGTACGCAAGGAAGGATGCAGGTAAGGAAAACATTAACAGACGATAAATTAATTGATGTTCCTGTTCAAATTGGTGGAAGGTTAAAGTTGTTTCTCAAGCAATGGCAGCAGTTGACATCTGACTTGTTCATACTTAGTAGTATTGAAGGGGTAAAAATTGAATTTTACTCTAAGGACAGTCTACCTAATCAACATTTTCCTAGTCGTAAACTTGTTTTCTCAGATGAGGAAAATGTGCTTATTTATGCAGAGATTCAGTCATTGCATAAGAAAGGGGTAATTGAGCCCTCTGTCTATCAAAGTCGACAATTTGTGTCAAATATATTTCCTAGATCTAAAAAGACTGGGGGGTGTAGAATTATTTTGGATTTATCGAGTTTGAACAAGTTTGTTTGTTATAAGCATTTCAAAATGGAAACCTTTATTACGGCCAAGCATCTAGTGACCAAAGGGTGTTATATGGCAACTATTGATTTAAAGGATGCATATTACTCAGTGTCTATTCATGAGGATGATAGAAGGTATTTGAAATTTATTTGGATGACCCAGTTGTGGCAATTCAGGGCATTGCCCAATGGATTAACTTCAGCTCCTAGGCTATTTACTAAATTGGTAAAACCTGTGTTAGCATCACTTAGAGCTAAGGGGCATGTGGTAATGGCCTACTTAGATGATATTCTGATTGTTGGCAAGACTCGTGCTGAAACTCAATCATCAGTTTCAGTTGTTAAAATCACTTTTGAACAATTGGGATTTGTGATTCATCCAGATAAATCTAAATTATCACCAGTCCAAATTATTGATTATCTGGGGTTCACCATTAATTCAAATCACATGTTGGTGACTTTGCCCAGGGATAAATTGAATCAGTTAATTGAGGACTGTGTTAATCTCATTGGAGAACAAAGGCCTTCAATTAGGCAAGTAGCCAGGTTAATTGGGAAGTTGGTGGCAGCATTTCCAGCTGTGCAGTATGGTCCTCTGCATCATCAACAATTACAACGGTCCAAGGAACAGGCACTGAGAATACAAAGGGGCCATTTTGATAGGCCTATGCAGTTGTCAGCAGGGGCGATTGCTGACATACAATGGTGGATAGCAAATGTTTTGACAAGTTTTAGGAAGATTTTGGTGGAACCACCGTCATTGATATTACAAACTGATGTAAGTGCACTGGGTTGGGGTGCAACAGACATGGTTTCTAGTTGTGGAGGCAGATGGAATGTGGATGAGACATCGCTTCTTCAACTAAGAGGGATCAATTATTTAGAACTGTTGGGCACCTGGTATGGGCTCAAAGCTTATTGTTCTACAAGGAGGGACCTGCATGTGCAGGTTCAGATTGACAACACCACAGCAGTGGCATATGTAAACCACATGGGTGGAGTTAAGTCACAGTCTTGTGATAGACTGGCTAACCAGATTTGGAGCTGGTGTATTGACCAAAATATCTGGCTTTCAGCACTTTATTTGCCAGGAAGGTTCAACACGGTAGCTGACACTAGGTCACGTCAGTTTAATGACAACATTGAATGGATGTTAAATCAGGATGTATTTAACCAAATGATTGTTCAGTATGGATTGCCAGATATTGACCTGTTTGCATCTCGGTTAAATCATCAGTTACCTCGATATGTTTCATGGGAGCCAGATCCTGGGGCAGTGGCAGTAGATGCGTTTTCGCTACATTGGGGAGGAATGTTTGTGTATGTATTTCCTCCATTCTGTCTCATTAGCAGGTGTTTGCAAAAGATCAAGGAGGACTCTGCTTCAGGGGTATTGGTAGTGCCAGATTGGCCTACACAAGCATGGTTTCCTGTGGTATTACAAATGGCTAGGGAGCCTTGCATGCTTATTCCCAAGAATAAGAATCTACTGGTAAATCCAGTCACTGGGGATCAACATCCTTTACATGATCGTATTGATCTGTTAATTTGCAGATTTTAAGGAGGCCATACCTGGGGAAAGGACTATCTCATCGGACTGTGGATGTTCTCACGTCGGCCTGCAGGGATAGTACACAGCAGCAATATGTCACCTACATAAAGAAGTGGGAGCAATTCTGCCTACAGCAGAATATTGTATATCACACTGCAGGGGTTACGGATGTATTAGAGTTTTTGTCAACTCTTTATTTTGACCAAAAATTAAGTTATAGTGCGATAAATTCAGCCAGAAGTGCTCTGTCTTCTTATTTGCCTATGAATGCAGAATTACATACAGTAGGGACACATCCGTTAGTTTCACGGTTCATGAAGGGAGTTTTTAATTCTAATCCTCCTAAACCCAGGTATGTCGGGATTTGGGATGTGAGTGAGGTTCTTATGGTCCTTCGCCAGTGGGCTCCGATTACAAGTCTGTCTATAGCCAAATTAACTACTAAGGTGGTCATGCTTATGGCATTAGTTTCAGCTCAACGTGTACAAACGTTGCAAAAGCTAAGGCTGGATAGAATGCATGTGTCGGCAGATGCCATTACATTTTATGTCTATGATTTGCTTAAACATAATAGAAGAGGCAAGACAGGATGTAAGATTGTGTTTTCAGCATATCCTGCAGATGATCGCTTGTGTGTAGTCTCACATTTATCACGTTACATTGAGATTACTCAACATCTCAGAGCAACAGAGTCGGCTTTGTTTATTAGTCACAAAAAACCACACAGTAAGGTGTCGGTGCAAACAATTTCAAGGTGGCTAAAGCAGGTCCTGGCAAGTGCTGGAATCGATACTGATAAATTCAAATCTCATTCCACCAGGGCGGCATCAACTTCCGCGGCAAGGGCGATGGACGTGCCAATAGACCATATCCTCGCGGCCGCAGGATGGTCCAGTGAGCTAACTTTTCAGAGGTTTTATCACAAGCCGATTTCAAGGCTCGGGATGTTTGCTGATTCTGTTTTGAGTTCTGTTACACTTTCCCCCTGAGTTAGAGGGGTTTGTTATGATTTGTTTGTAAATAAATTGTTATTCGTTTAACAAACGTGTTAATGATGCATGATTGATTGTTAACGACTTTTGAGTCAATCCAGGCAGTGTGAACGACGGATTTCGATCTGCGGCATGAATTCACAGTGCTTTGAAGTCTTCACGTAGTCACTCACGTGACTCCGAAGTAAAATAGTAAGATTAAACAAGAACTTACCAGTTTGAAGTTTGATCTTTATTTTATGAGGAGTCGAGTTGAGGGACTACGTGCCCTCCGCTCCCACCCTCATAGATCTCATCTGGTAGTTCTAGTTTTATCATCTTTACCATTATACTTCAGTCATGGTTTAGTTGTGAATTCATTCCGCTGCTTTGAAGATTGACGCACCAACGGCTGTACGGGCTTCTATTCACGTAGTCCCTCAACTCGACTCCTCATAAAATAAAGATCAAACTTCAAACTGGTAAGTTCTTGTTTAATCTTACTATTTTAGTTTGCAAAGTCATGAGAAGAATAGATTTAGTGAACCCACAAAGTCACTTGCCCAGAGTAGGGGAATCAAGACCAGACAACATAGGTTTGAGGTGAGGGGGGAAAGATTTAATAGGAACCTTAACATGGGTCAGCATCTGGCAAAGATGAGACAGACGGGTGTTGGGACTATGTGAATTGTTTTGCACACATTTAGTTCTCCCCAAACATTGTTTTCAGATTTTCTCAAGGGCTGAATCTACCACAGGTTGAGTTGGAAGCTCTGCATTGCGGCAGCAGTTCAGAACTCTGATTGCAGTTGGAGCACACGTCAACCTTGTAATGTCAGCCCAAAAAGCATATCTAAAGAGTGCAGCAAAATAGTCCTGGCAGAGCTGAAAGCCATGGAGACTATGTACCGGTCGTAAGAGTCATAGCACGGAAACCGGCCTTTCAGCCCAATTCCTCCATGCCAACCAAGGTGCTCACTGAGTTGGGTGTAAAGTGTTTTAGATAAACTCGGGTAATAGTACAAAGTGAATTTACAGAAAACTGCTTTACGTGTCGAATAGGTCAGGAGGACACATTATTGGCAACAATGCTGAATACAAGATTCAACTGTCAGCTCCTTATGCCAGTTTACCCACTAAACAAAAATCTGATTAATTTCTCGGGTAACAATTATTTAGGGCGGCACGGTGACGCAGCGGTAGAGTTACTGCCTTACAGCGCCAGAGACCCGGGTTCGATTCTGACTACGGGTGCTGTCTGTACGGAGTCTGTACGTTCTCCCCGTGACCTGTGTGGGTTTTCTCCAGGATCTACGGTTTCCTCCCACACTCCGAAGACGTATAAGTTTGTATGTTAATCGGCTTGGTATAAATATAAATTGTCCCTTGTGTGTGTAGGATAGTGTTCATTTAGTTTTTAGTTTAGTCTGGCGATACAGAATGGACACAGGCCCTTCAGCCCACCGAGTCCGCACCCACTGGCGATCCCTGCACATGAATACTACCCTACACACACTAGGGATCATTGACAATTATACTAGTCTGGTTATCCCCACTGGTTTCACCAGTGAGGTTAATGTGTGTGGATCGCTGGTTACTGCAGACTCGGTGGGCTGAAGGGCCTGTATCCGTGTTGTATCGCTAAACTAAACTAAAGGTCAAAGTGGATGATACCAGAAGGAAACCATCAATGTGTGACAGAGGGAGTGAAACGGCAAAACCACATGAGAACAGATGCACAAAAAATGGAGCACATTTGGAAGCAAACAGAGAGATTGCAGCTTAGTTTATGGTAAGTCCCAAATACAGCTTCCTAATTCCCCATATCTGAGAAAGGATGTTCTGGCGTTGGAGAGAGTCCAGAGGCGGTTTACAAGAATGATCTCAGGAATGATTGAGGTAACATATGATGAGCGTTTGTCGGCACTGGGCCTGTACACGCTGGAGTCTAGAGGGATGAGGGGGACCTCCTTGAAACTTAGCGAATAGTGAAAGGCCTGGATAGAGTAGATGTGGAGAGGATGTTTCCACTAGTGGGAGAGTCAAGGACCAGAGGCCATGGCTTCAAAATAAAATGATGTGGCTTTAGCAAGGAGATGAGAAGGAATTTATTTAGTTAGAGGGTGATGAATCCATGGATGTAATTGCCACAAACCGTTGTGGAGGCCAAGTCAATGGATATTTTTAAGATGGAGATCGACAGATTCTTGATGAGTGAGGGCAGCAGGGGTTATAGGGCAGGAGAATGAGGTTGAGAGGGAACGATGGATCAGCCATGATGAATGGTGGAGTAGACTTGATGGGCCGAATGGCCTAATTCTGCTGCTATAACTTATGACCTTATGAACTTAAGAATTGTTTACCGATGCAAGGTTTAGTTTAATGCAGACATGTTGGTGCATGGAGATGGAATTAAGAGGATGTGTTCACTGCGATGGGAATAATCGCATTGGGGAGAGACTGCCTTCGAGGAGAGTTCGAGATGTGAATGAGATCCATCTGGGATTGTAATCACTCGCGTTACATGATGCCAACACTCTGAGATGTAGAGTTATGCCACCATGCCAGTTCTGTTCGCAGGCTGTAACTGTAATGTTACAGTTGAAAATGCTCAAATCCACCATTAAAGATTAATTCCCGTCGCAGCCCACGGCCGACAGAGTCCACGGAGCCTCGGTCGACGGAGACTGCGGCCGGCCCCTGGGTCGACGGAGCCCGCTGCTGGGCCTGGTTCGGTGCCATGGATGCGATGGAGAGAGACAATGGAGAGGTCAGTGCGGCGGTCGATGATGGCGCCGACCGACAGAAGAGGACGGACACGTGGGAGTAAGGACCTGCTGCCGGGGCAAGGAACGAAGTAGGACCCGGCGTGGGGGGACTGCCATGAGGTGGGGGGGGGAGCAGGGGAAGAACAAGGGGGACCTGTCACTGGGGTACTTTGTACCTTTGCCAGCTATGTGGCGACTATTTCAAGCAAAGAATTACAGCGACTTGTCTCATTCATTATTCATTTATTCATTCGTTCAGTTAACAGGACATTTGGAAACGCACAACATGATCTCGGAGTGTCATTGTCGTCTTCTCAGAGGTAAATAGTGCCTGACGAATGTGACTGCTCTTTGATGAGGCAACTGAATCATCCTACCACAACCAGAGAGCAGTGCCGAACTACAATCTACCTCTTTGGTGACCCTCGGACTATCCTTGATCGCACTTTGCTGGCTTTACCTTGCACTAAACGTTATTCCCATATCTATACACTGCAAATGGCTGGATTGTAATCATGTATTGACTTTCCGCTGACTGGTTAGCTTTTCTCTGTACCTCAGCACACGTGACAATAAACTGAACTGAAGCTGAAACTAGTAACATGACTCAGTAACAAAAATCTAAGTCGGGATGAATGTATTGGAGGTTGCCAGATTATCCTTGGACAGGTCTTGTGGGATCAGTCCTGGACTTCAATCATTTACAATAGATATTGTTTTCTCCACTGATATTGCTTATTGTTGGGAAGCTTGGAATGTTTTCTCAGGAACGCTGGCAGTTGAGGGGAGAACTTATGGAAGTACAAATAATTATGAGAGGTATAGATGTGATAGACAGTCAGAACCTTTCTCCCTAGAGGGGAAAGTTCCAAGACTATGGGGCATGGAGTTAAGGAGAGAGGGGAAAAGATTCAAAGAGACGTGATGGCAAAGGGTGACAAAAATGCTGGTGAAACTCAGCGGGTGAGGCAGCATCTATGGAGCGAATGAAATAGGCGACCCTTGGGTCTCGATCTGAAACGTTGCCTATTTCCTTCGCTCCATAGATGCTCACCCGCTGAGTTTCTCCAGCATTTTGGTCTACCTTCGATTTTCCAGCATCTGCAGTTCCTTCTTAAACATGATGGCAAAGGGTGGTGAGGGCCTGGAACGCACTGCCAGGGATAGTGGTGGAGGCACTTAAGAGGCTATTAAATTGGTGCACAGATATGGAGGGAATGGGGGTGGGGGGGGGGGGGGGGGGGGGTGGGGGTGGGATATGGATGATGTGCAAGCAGAAGAGATTAGTTTCTCTTAGCATCATATTCCTCACGGACATTGTGAGCTGCGACACAGTTCTGTGTTCCATTTTCTATTGCGTACTGTGTTTCCTCTTTGAAGGAAATTACCCAAAATTCGGGGGGTTCTGGTTGTCTTCGGGTAATTTTAGGGAAATTAAATAAATTCGTGAAATTTCGTGAAATGCCTGCATCCAGCCAGCGAAGGGGTCCAATCCGGCCCGCGGGAAGATTGGGGGGAAAACAGGTATATTTACGACCATCCGCGCCTGCGCAGTTGGGGGGGAGGCCCTTCAGCCGCGTCACAATTAAAAATGGGGCCGGTGACGTGGTAGGGATGCAAAACGATGCCATCTCCCCGCGCGTGCGCAGTGGGCCCCGTATACGCGCATGTCTGGGCGGCAGTCGCACATGCGCAGTTAGGGAATTTCAGGAAAAACCATCAAATTCCAGGAAATTTGGGATTCTATTTGAGGAAATACTTCTTTGTGGTGTGGAAGCACTGATGGCGTATAAAGTGGAAAAATGTGACGTGGTCTATTTGGTGGAGGAGAAAAAAAAACAGCATTTCGTTTAAACAGAGAGACTTGGAGATTTGCTGCACAGGACAACGTTATGCATGGAACATAGACATTAGTAATTGAAAATCAGTGAACTGCAGATGCTGGCAATCTGAAAGGGATTAGTTTAACTAGGCATCATGTTCAGCATAGACATTGTGGGTCGAAGGGCCTGTTTCGGTACTGTACTGTTTTATGTTCTATATTAATGAGTTTGGATGATGTGACTGTGTGTACAGTGGACTCATTTGCCTCGATGACAGTTTCTTTCACTCCTGGGGTTGGATACAGAAGACACAATACCAGCTGGGAAAGCAGGTTACGAGGAGAATACAAAAAAACGATTACTCTCCTGGATAGGGACGTGATGAGCAAATGGGTTAATTGGAGAACCATTTTGGAATGCTGGATAACAGAGGGGTCTAGTGTCTTTGTGTGAGCAATAGCAAAGGTCAACGTGCAGGATATATAGTCTCATGGAAGAAAACAGGCCCTTTGGCCCAACTTAAACATGGTACAAAGCAGATTAACGCTGTACAAAAAGCAATTAAAAATAAATGTTGTTGCAATCCGTCTGAATAAGTGGATGGATTATAAAGGTGGGGTGGGGGAATAGGTGATGTTTCGGGTCGAGACCCTTCTTCAGGCTAAAGAAGGATCTTGACCTGAAACGTCACCTATTCCACATCTCCAGAGATGCTGTCTGACCCGTTGAGTTACTCCAGCTTATTGTCCATCTTCAGTTTAAACCAGCATCTGTAGCTCCCACCTAAATATAAACATGGAGAGCTCTTGCTACACACTGGTACAGCAGAAGAGTTGCTGCCTCACAGCGCTGGAGACTCGGGTTCGATCCTGACTACAGGCGCTGTCAGTAGGGAGTTTGTATTTTCTTCCTTGAGTGTGTGGGTTTTCTCCGGGTGCTCGGGTTTCCTCCCACATTTCAAAGACGTGCGGATTTGTAGGTTAATTGCTTTCTGTAAATTGTCCCTAGTGTGTAGGATAGAGCTGGTGTTTGGGGATGGATGGCCAGCATGGACCCGGTGGGCTGAAGGGCCTGTTTCCATGCTGTGTCTATCAGCTAAGCTAAGATTCACTTGGCTGATTCCTTTGAAGAAGGGTTTGTGTAAGTTGGTCAAATCTATGAGAGTTTTGGAAAATGAGAAGCAATCTTATCGACCTGTAAATTGCCAGAGTAGATGCTGAGAGAATGTTTCTTTTTGTGACAGAATCTAAAACTAGTGGGCAATGTTTCAGAATAAAGCTTTGATTATATAAGTTGGGAAGGCATTTTTTTGCTGTTGAATGTATGCAATTCCCTATCTCTGGGGCCTGTAGAGGTTGAGTCGCTGAATATATTCGATGCTGAGGCAGACAGCTTGATCGGGGGGTCCAGGGTTTGATGGAGCAGGCAGGTCACATCAGGTGTGTGCTGACTGATTGGAGGAGCTGGCTCAAGGGGTACAAGTTACTTCTCACTTCTACATCTGGTGTTTCTATTGTTAATCATTCCATGTCCTGCATTTGTCTGGTGCTGCAAACATCTGTCCAGAGCTATAAACATCTATCATAGTCAGAGTGATACAATGTGGAATGGGACGAGGGTAGCTGGGACATGGGTGGCCTTTGGCCCAACTCACCCATACCAGCCAACCATGTCCCAGCTACCCTAGTTCCACTTGCCTGCGCTTGGTCCATATCCTGCCAAACCTGTTCTATCCATGTATCTGTCTAACTGTTCCTCAAATGATGGGATGGTCCCAGCCTCAACTATCTCCTTTGGCAGCTTGTTCCATACACCCACTACCCTTTGTGTGAAAAAGTTACCCCTCAGATTCTTATTAAATCTATTCCCCTTCACCTTGAACCTATGTCCTCTGGTCCTCGATTCCCCTACTCTGGGCAAGAGACTGTGCATTTATCCAATCTATTCCTCTCATGATTTCGTATAACTCTATAAGATCTCCCCTCATCCTCCTGCAGTTCATGGAGTAGAGATCCAGCCTACTCTCCCTATGGCTCACACCCTCTAGTCCTGGCAACATCCTCGTAAATCTTTTCTGAACCCTTACAAGCTTGACAATATCTTTCATATAACATGGTGCCCAGAACTGAACACAATATTCTGAATGCGGTCTCACCAACGTCTTATACAAACGCAACATGACCTCCCAACTTCTAAACTCAATACTCTGACTGATGCAGGCCAAAGTTCCAAAAGCCTTTTTGACCACCTTATCTACCTGCGAGTCCACCTTCAAGTAACCATTCACCTGTACTCCTGGATCCCTCTGCTCTACAACACTACCCAAAGGCCTACCATTCACTATGTAGGTCCTGCCCTTGTTCCACGTCCCAAAATGCAACACCTCACACTTCTCTGTATTAAATTCCAGCAACCATTCCTCCGCCAACCAGGTCTATCGTTCCAGATCCTGCTGCAATATTTCACAACCATCTTCACTATCTGCAAAACCACTCAGTTTTGTATCATCAGCAAACTTGTTGCTAATCTTGCCCTGTATGTTCTCATCCAAATCATTGATGTAGATGACAAACAGTAACGGGCCCAGCACCGAACGTTGAGGCACATCACTAGTCACAGGCCACCAGTCTGAGAAGCAACTTTCCACCATCACCCTCAGCTTCCTTCCATGGAGCCCATTTGCTATCCATTCAGCTATCTCTCCTTAGATCCCATGTGATCTAACCTTCCAGAGCAGCCTACCATCCGGAACCTTGTCGAACACCTTACTGAAGTCCATGTTCCCAACATCTACAGCTCTGCCCTCATCAACCTTTTTGGTCACATCTTCAAAAAAATCAATCAGGTTTGTGAGACACGACCTCCCACGTAGAAAACCATGCTGACCTTCCCTAATCAGCCCTTGCCCATCCAAATGCCTGTATTTTACTTCGGAGTCACGTGAGTGACTACGTGAAGAAGCCCCGCCTGGCGCTTGATCGGCATTACATCGACGCTGACGGCAGAAGCAAGAGCTGCAGAGCGCAGCTCCCCTCAGCGGTAAGAACGGGCCCGCAGGTAAGTGCAATTGATTTATTTTAGGGCGTTCTAAAAACCGTTACGCTGGCGTTATCGAACCAGCAAAGTGAAAGTAAATTTTTTTTTACAAAAAACAGAGTCACGCTGGCGTACAGAGTCAGCAAACATAAAAAATTGAAAGAAAATGGTGAAGTCTCAGAGGAAGGTTTCGCGGGTAAAAAGATCGTCCCGGGGAGAGGCTAAAGAGTCGGGACAAGAGATTAGTGCGGAGCCGGTTCCGATACTGGTGGCCGTTGATTCACCCGTTAGTGAGACTATAATTCCTCCAGAAACTAAAACCACGGAGGAAAATGTGCCTAAGAAAAGTAAAAAGAAATCCGTGAGGCCCGTGGTTTCTGATGATGACTCTGATAATGAAAGTCCTCCGGATAATAAAGCTATATGGCTTAAAATGGAACACATGGAGAAAGTGCTCCAAAATATTATGAGACAAGGGTCAAAGAACCCAGAATTTTCCCAAACAGACCCTGAGGGGTTTGAATATCCAGAATATGGCTATGTGCCAAATTGGGAATATGAAATTCCAGACCCAGGATTAAGGGTGGGGGAAGTCTCCTTTGATGAAATCCCAGGAGTATCAGGGCTGCAAGAGAGACCCTGAAAGTGGATTATGAGTGCACACCACAAATAAAAAAGAAAAGGCCATATGTGCCTGATATGGCAAAAGATTTTGCTATACCTGAAGGAAGTGGTGAGGCTATGGAAGAAAACCTAGCTGCCAGCATTAATTATATGGTATCTCACCAACTTCAAGATTCTGTTATGGCTGAAACAGCAGAATTATATAAAACACCGGAAAATTGCACCTCATTGAAGGTTCCGACGGTGAATCCGACTATATGGACACCTATGTCATCAGTAATGAGAGGACAAGAAATACGGTTTCAAAAAATCCTCAAACTGATTTCAGCTGCCATTACCGCTTTTGGAAAGCAAATGGAAGGGTCGGAAATGATCAAAATCCAAAGAGATACACATTGGGCCTATTGTGCAATTCCTTTTATGAAATCAATTGTATGAGGAAAATTGCGATTAGGCCCATATTTCATCCTAGATTTGCAGGTCTGCGCCGATCAAGTGGTGTTCAAGCTCCTGGTTATCTATTTGGAGAAAACCTGCCTAAACAAATAAGAGAAATGGATGAAGAGATTAAATGTATTAGCTACATGAGACCTTTCGTTTTTGGACTAAAAAGGCACTATACACCAAGAAGGGGATCTCAGGGCAAATACCTCCCCGGGGAGAGATAGGTTGTCGTATGAGTTATTTAAACATCTGGATGATATTGTACTTAGCTTTGTTTAATACTGTGTGGGCAGAGGGTTATTTACCAAAGGAATGGAAACATGCAGTCGTGGTCCCTATTTAAAAACCGGGCAAAGAAGCATCTGACCCTAGTTCATATCGACCTATAGCGCTCACAGCAGTGCTCTGTAAAATTATGGAGAGGATGGTAACCAACAGACTAGTTTATTTTTTAGAAACCAAAGGACTATTTGTTGATGTACAGAATGGTTTTAGGAATGGAAGGTCTACAATGGAGTCTGTATCAGTTTTGGATCAGGATATTAAAAGGGTATTTAGAAGCAAGGAAATAGTAGTGAGTGTATTCCTTGATATTGAGAAGGCATATGATTCTTTGTGGAAGGAGGGATTAATGATTAAAATTTTTGACTTGGAAGTCAGGGGACGAATGTTCAACTGGATTAAGGATTTTTTATTGAATAGAACAATACAAGTAATGATTGGTAGTGTCAGATCAGAGACTGTAGAGATAGAGAATGGATCCCCGCAGGGAAGTGTTATCAGTCCAGTTTTATTTAATATCATGATAAACGACATATTTTGTAAATTAGAAAGAAGATTTGGTCTGTCTTTGTTTGCAGATGACGGGGCCATCTGGAAAAGAGGTCGTAATGTAGAGTTTGTTTTAAAACAGATTAAAAGAGTGTTAGTGTCTGTAGATGGAATATGGTTCTCCAATAGGGACCCATACATATACAGGGCTGTATATGTATGGGTCCCTATTGGAGAAGGTAAAGGTTTTTAAGTTTTTGGGTGTTTGGTTTGAAGAGCGTATGACTTGGGCTGTGCATGTAGGTACAGTTGTGTTGAAATGTGAAAAAGTTCTGAATGTTATAAGAAGTCTGGTTGGGTGTGAGTGGGGGGCTAACAGGGAGACAATGCTGCTAATTTATCAGGCCATGATCAGATCTTCTCTTGACTACGGGTGTTTTGTGTATGGGTCTGCGTCTAAAACTGTTCTTGCTAGGCTAGATGTGTTGCAGGCAAAGGCTTTGAGGCTTTGCTGTGGAGCCTTCAGAACTTCCCCAGTCCCTGCCCTGATTGTTGAAATGGGAGAAATGCCCTTATGGTTAAGGAGCATTAAGCTAGGGTTACATTACTGGGCTAAACGTTTTGGCACCTTCCCAGAAAGGTGTTTGTTGCAAGAGGTCGATGATGGTAACAAATATAACGACATTTTTTGTCATTATAAATCAGTGGGCTAGAAAGCTGGTTTGGAACAAGGGGGTATTATAGAGCATACAATATGGTTACCTGTGCCCTATTGGGTTCTTCCTGAACTGTTTATTGAGCTTGCTTTTCTTCAGGAAAAAGATAAGCGCGAGGTGACTCCAAGAAAAGTGGAATATCTTAATTCAATCAGTGAGAGCACTTTGATTGTTTTTACAGATGGATCTAAAGATCCAGTTAGTGGGAGAGCTGGGTTTGGAGTGTATGTGGAGCAGCTTGGGTTGAAGATTGGCCGACACATTTCTGATGGAAGCTCTGTTCTCACGACTGAATTAATGGCAATTCAATGGGCTCTATGGTGGATTGAGGAAGCCAGTTTTAGAGAAGTCATTATCTGTTCTGATTCTGCAGCTGCTCTTGAAACTTTAAGAGTAGGGAAATCTAACGCTCGTCCTGACATTCTAAATGAAATCTTGAGTGTGTTTTCTAGAATTGGGTTTGCGTGTAACATCACTTTTTGCTGCGTTCCTGGGCATGCTGGGGTGAGGGGGATTGAGCAGGTGGACCTCATAGCAAAGGAGAGTTTAAGAAGAGAAATAGATATCCATGTATCATTGGGGAGAGTGGAACTGAGAGAAATAATTAAAGTGGGCTTAACAAAAGAATGGCAGAGAGGATGGGAAAAGGAAGTCAGGGGTAGACACTACTTTTCTGTACAAGCTGAAGTTAGAAAAATATGTTTCTGTACATCTCTGTCCCGTAGGGACTCAGTTAGACTGTGTAGATTGAGGTTGGAACGTTGTGGGTTAAATTACTGTTTGTGCATTGTAGGGAAACATGTTTCTGGCTTGTGTGAATGTGGGAGTAAGGAGACAGTTAAGCATGTTTTCCTAGAATGTAAAAAGTATAGGGTAGAAAGAAAGACATTGTTTGCTAGACTGACAGGACTTTGAGTTGAGGCTTTTTCTGTTTTATCTTTGTTTGGACACAGTGAGAAACCTCAGCTGATATCCAGGGCTGTTCTTCAATTCCTGCATGTTACAGGACTGTATGTAAGAATTTAGTTCAAACTTTGACCTGTGGAGGGCAGTAATACGCTTAGCAGCGTCTACACTGCCGGAATCCTATAAGAAGGAGAAGGAGAAGGGGATCTGATTTTGGAACAAACAGAGGCAGGAGTATGGTAAGGAGATATCACCATCCAACACAGGCTAATGTTCACCCATATACGGGGAGAAGGAGACCACCACGTTCATATGGAGAGGTACAAAAACTTTATTCTGTTCTTGAAGGAACTCTAGACGAATCTCTAGTTGGTGGGAGATTACAAATGTTTTATGATGAATGGCTTTGCATCACATCTGACCGGTTTATTTTACAAACGGTTTCAGGAGCTACAATAATATTTAAAGAAGGTGTTGATTCTCCGGTACAATATAAACCTATTCATGGTTTCATGTTCTCTGCTGTTGAGGAAGCAGAAATTAATGTGGAAATTGACAAATTGTTTAAAAAAGGTGTTATTGAAAAAACTGTTGAGCATCCACACCAATTTGTGTCAAACATCTTTCCAAGAGATAAAAAAAGATGGTGGTTGTAGAATTATTCTGGACCTTACAAACTTTAATACATTTGTCCAGTATAAACATTTCAAGCTGGAAATGTTCAACACTGCAAGACATTTGATATCAGCAGGTTGTTATATGACTACAATCGATTTAAAGGATGCGTACTATTCAGTACCAATACATCGTTTTTTACAGAGGTACTTAAAATTTAATTGGCTGGGACAGCTGTGGCAATTTAAAGCATTACCTAATGGGTTAAGTTCAGCTCCTAGGCTCTTCACAAAGCTGTTGAAGCCAGCTTTAGCACAAATAAGAGCACAAAAGCACATCGTTATGGCTTATCTGGATGACATTTTAATTGTCAGTAATAGTCAGGAATCAGCTGGAAAATCAGTTTCAGCAACTAAAACTTTATTTGAAAAACTAGGGTTCCTGATTCACCCAATTAAGTCCAAGCTGCAGCCAGCACAAACAATTAATTATTTAGGTTTTGTGATTAATTCAGTTACTATGTTAGTAACTTTGCCAACGGACAAGATTGTTGATATTTCAACTGTATGTTGGGGCATCATTCACAAGCCTTATCCCTCCATCCAAGAGGTAGCAAAGGTTATTGGTAAATTAGTAGCAGCATTTCCTGCAGTGGAATTTGGTCCATTACATTACCAAAACCTTCAAAGGGGCAAAACGCAAGCTTTAAAAAAGCAAGCAAGCCATTTTGATAGGCCTATGCAATTAACAAAAGAAGCTTTATTGAAATTACAATGGTGGATTAAAAATGTTCCCCATGCTGCTAAAAACATTTTAATACAGCAGCCTGAAGTATTTTTACAAACAGATGCAAGTGCTCTTGGATGGGGGGCGACAGATAAATTTACCAGTTGTGGGGGCAGATGGACTGTCCAAGAGGAATTGTTTCTTCAAACATATGGTATTAATTATTTGGAGTTATTGGGGGCATTTTATGGATTAGAAGCCTATTGTTCTACAAAAAAGGATCTGCATGTCCAGGTACAATTAGACAATACCATAGCTGTTGCATATATTAATCACATGGGTGGAGTAAGATCAGTATCATGTGATTGTCTGGTCAATCAGATATGGCATTGGTGTATTGAGCACCAAATTTGGGTTTCAGCAAGTTATATCCCAGGTAAAGACAATGTGGTGGCAAACAACAAATCAAGGGTATTTAAAGACAACAGAGAATGGATGTTGAACCCACAAGTTTTCAGTAAAATTGTTATTCGCTATGGGTTACCAGACATTGATCTGTTTGCATCAAGATTATATCATCTTAAATATGTGTTTTGGGAACCAGATCCAGGTGCGGTAGCAGTAGATGCATTTTCGCTACATTGGGGAAATATGTCCTTTTATGCTTTCCCTACATTTGGCCTGGTTAGGCAATGTCTTAAGAAAATAGAACAAGATTCTGCCACAGGACTGTTGGGGGTTCCAAATTGGCCCACACAACCATGGCTCCCGTTGATGTTAAATATGATTAAGGAACCATGTATGTCAATTCCTAGCTGCAGTGATTTGTTAATACAACCAGTAACAAAAGAAATTCATCCATTACATGTTCATATGAATTTGTTAATCTGCAGGTTTTGACTAGACCACTACAAGGGCTTGGACTGTCGGATAGGACCATGGATGCTATAGTCTCATCATGGCGAGTAGCACTAAGAAACAATATATGACACATATAAAGAAATTGGAATTTTTTTGTAGACAATCAAATATATCTTATACTGTGAACATTTCAAACATATTGGAGTTCCTTGCTGAGTTGTATTTTGAGCAGCACTTGAGTTATAGTGCCATTAATAGTGCTCGTAGTGCTTTATCGTCCTATTTAGGACAAATTTCTGACCATGAATCAATTGGATCTCATCCATTAATATCCAGGTTTATGAAAGGGATTTTTAACAAAAATCCGCCCAAGCCAAGATATACAGAAATTTGGGATGTCAGCATTGTACTTACTTTGCTTAGGCAATGGACTCCAATCACAGTTATGTCTTTGGAAAAATTAACATTTAAAGTAGTAATGTTAATGGCGTTGGTATCAGCACAAAGAGTGCAAACATTGCAAATGTTACGTTTAGATTGTATGCATGTGGCTTCAGATAACATTGTGTTTTACGTTTATGATCTGATCAAACAAAGCAGACCAGGAAGAACTGGAGCTAAGGTAATGTTTCAAGCTTACCCTATTGATCCAACGTTGTGTGTAGTTAGACACTTGACTCAATATATAAAAGTCACCAAGAGTCTTCGAGGTGATGAAAAAGCGTTATTTATTACGCATAAGAAACCACACACAAAAGCATCAGTACAAACCATTTCTAGATGGTTAAAACAGGTGTTACTTTTAGCGGGAGTAGACACTGATGTGTTTAAATCTCACTCCACCAGGGCTGCAGCTACGTCAGTGGCGAAGTTACAAGACGTACCACTCGAACACATTTTAGAAGCCGCAGGCTGGTCTAAAGAAGAAACTTTTTCAAAGTTCTACGATAAACCTGTTCTCACAATGACAGGCTTTGGACACGCGGTGTTGGGTTCACTGTAATCACCTGCTGTGTTTCACTATCGATTTATATTATCGATTTATGTTATCACTATATATCTTTTATCACTTTGTAGTGATTTTCCCCAGGTATAAAAGGGGTTATTATTTGTTCTTTTATCATTAAAAGATTTATGAAATAAACTAAAACTGATTTCTGGTAAAAGGTTATTTACTGATTTATGTGTTGACCTAGCCAGACTGTCGTATGGAATGACTCTACGACATAAAAAACCCAGAAGCTACAAAATCTTCACGTAGTCACTCACGTGACTCTGAAGTAAAATAGTAAGATTAAATGAGAACTTACCAGTTCAAAGTTTGATCGTTATTTTATGAGTAACGATGAGGGATTACGTGCCCTCCACTCCCGACCCTCATAAAATAAATGATCATCTGATAGTTCTAAATCTATGTTGAGCCTTACTATCTTACTCCGGCTATTATGTTCTGTGTTTTTCATGCCGCTGCTTTGAAGTATGCCGATCAAGCGCCAGGTGGGGCTTCTTCACGTAATCCCTCATCGTTACTCCTCATAAAATAACGATCAAACTTCGAACTGGTAAGTTCTCATTTAATCTTACTATTATCTATCCCTCAGAATACTCTTTAGTAACTTTCCAACTACAGATGTTAAGCTCACCGGCCTATAGTTCCCAGCATTTTCCCTGCAGCCCTTCTTGAAAAGAGGCACAACATTTGCCACCGTCCAGTCTTCCAGCACCTCTCCTGTACTTAAGGACGACTCGTAAATTTCAACCAAGGCTCCTGCAATTTCCTCTCCTCGGACATATCTGATCAGGCCCTGGAGATTTGTCTACCTTCATACACGATATTACCTTCAGTACTTTTTCGCCAGTAACACTGACTGCTCTCAAGACACTTCCAGTGACTGCTCCAATTTCCTCCGTCCTACTGTCTTTCTCCTTGGTAAATATAAAGGGAAAATACTCATTGAAGACCTTGCCCATCCCCTGTGGCTCCACGCAGAGGTGACCGCTTTGATTCCAGAGAGGACCCACTCTCTCCCTCGTTACCCTTTTTTCCCTTACGTATTTATAACATCTTTTGGGACTGTCCTTAATGCTACCCACCAGAGCTATCTCCTGGCCCCTTTTTGCCCTTCTGATTTTTAGTTTACTCCTTAGTTCCCGAAACTCCTCCAGGGATGCACTTGATCCCAGCTGCCTATACCAGTCCCATGCATCCTTCTTGTTTCTGACTACCAACATCTGTATGGTGATACCAGCATCTGTCTGGTTTTACAAACATCTGTCTGGCATAATGAACATCTGTATGGTGCTACCAACATCTATCTGGTGCAATAAATAGCTGTATGTTGCTACACACATCTGCCTGGCACTATACACCTCTGCAGAGTGCTGCACACCTCTGCATAGTGCTGTAAACATCTGTATACTACTGCAAACATCTGTATAGTGCTACAAATATCTGTGGTGTTACACGCATATGTCTGGTTTTACAAACATCTGTCAGGTGCGACATACATTTGCCTGGTGCAATAAACACCTGCCTGGTGCTACAAACATCTGTATAGTTCTGTAAACATCTGTATAGTGCTACCAATATCTGTCTGGTGCTGTAAACATATGTCTTCTCCCTGAATGCCTTGAAATACAATTGGGTTGGGCAGAGTTGTGAGTAACACATCTCGTTGTCCAAACTCACAATGAAACGTCAGCACCGATTGCATTATGTTTAAGCGCGGGTATCAATTTAGTAAATCAGTTTGCATAACAGTCATTGCCTCTACATCCTTGCATCATAGAGACCTTTTGCTCATTCGTCCTACTCCACGTGCAGTCTAACTAAGAAAATAGAACAGTACAGCGTTACAACACGACCTTCAGCCCACAATGCCTGTGCCGAACATGACGCCTCGTCTATCTAGAAGCCTCTTAAACACTCCTATTGTATCTGCCTCCACCACCGCCCCCGGCAGTGTGTTCCAGGCATCCGGTCATAACGGTTTACATAATTTCTTAGGGAGTACTTTGATCTCCAAGAGAGAAACGGAAAGATTACAGAAAACTTTGAATGTATTGAAGGGTTTGGTAATGGGCCTGTCCCACTTAGGCGTTTATTCAGGAGACTGTCGGCGACTGTCAAGTCGCCGGCAATCGCCTGAAAAACCAGCGACTGGAATGGCGACTGTCAGAGTGGAACACACACACATCGCTTCCTTCACCAGCCCGTTATGTAGGCGGGGGACAGGGCAAGCAGGGGGAGTGCTGTTTGAGTGAAATTCACACGGTGCAAAGCCAAGGTGATACAGACACAAACCACGATGAACAGGAAGGTTGGCGCTGTAATTAAGATGGTGAAAGCACAGTGTACAGTAGGTCCCTTAAAATGGGGGGAGGAGAATGAGGGGAGACAACTTTTCAGAAGCTAGAGATACACGGCTGTGAAGCTCGGCGGATATTTAACATTACCGGTCGGGTATCCTTGGTTCTGAAAACTACTGCTATCAATTTTTTCTCCAATGAGCCAATGAAATTCACCGGTCAGCACCGGCTACAACCTACGCCACTCGGACCTCCTGGCGACCCGCCCATGGCGCGAGGATTCTCGCTCCTCTCCATGGCGGCTTCATTCTAGTCGCCGTTAATTTTACAACATGTTCAAAAATTTGCGGCGACCATAATGCAGCCGCGACTAGTTCCCAGAAAGCGGGAACTCCTCACGCCCACCCGGCAACCACCCGCGAGCATGTGGCCTAAAAGGTCGCCTAAGTGGGACAGGTGTGTAGAAGAGATTTCCACTTCCGTGGAAGCCTGAATCAGGGTCATAAATCAACATATACAGCATAGGTTATGCGCCAAGATGGACCGTTGGTGCAGCAGTAGATTTGCTGCATCACAGCGCCGGAGACCCGTGTTCGATCCTGACCACGTGTGCCGTCTGTATGGAGTTTGTACGTTCCCCTGTGACCGCGTGGGCTTTCTCCGGTTTCTCCGATTTCCTCCCACACTCCAAAGACGTGCAGGTTTGTTGGTTAATTGGCATCAGTAAAAAATTGTAAATTGTCCCCTGTGTGTAGGATAGTGCTAGTGTACAGGGGGACTGCTGGTCGGCGCGGGCCGAAGGGCCTGTTTCCTTGATGTATCTCTAAGGTCTAAAGATAATCTATCAGGAAAATGAGGAGATGCCTCTCCCTGAGAAAGTGGTGAGAGTGTGTCGTTCACTGTCACATACGATCGGTTTAGTTTATCGTCATGTGTATCGAGGTACAGTGAAAAGCTTTGCTGCGCGCTATCATATCAGCGGAAAGACAATATATGATTACAATTTAATCATTTACAGTGTATAGATACATGATAAGGGAATAACATTTAGTGCAAGGTAAAGCCAGCAACTTATGATCAAGGATAGTCCGAGGGTCACCAATGAGGTACATAGTAGTTCAGCACTGCTCTCTGGTTGTGGTAGGATGGTTCAGTTGCTGATAACAGCTGGGAAGAAACTGTCTCTGATCTGGAGGTGTGCGTTTTCACACTTCTGTACCTTTTGCCTGATGGGAGAGGGGAGAATAGGGAGTCGCCGGGGTGCGACTCGTCCTTGATTATGCTGCCGGCCTTGCCGAGGCAGCGTGAGGTAGAAATTCAGTCAAATGGAGTATAAATGTGGCAGATGCCGTTAACGTTTAGGAGACAGAGGTTGCCGTGTGAATGAAAGAGGATACAAGGTTACAGAGACTGCCTTTGATTAAGTAAAAGTGGAGTGTGATGGGACAGACACCCTGAGACACCCAATGAACCACATGGTCTGTCTCCTGTCTGAGCATACGTTCTAGAAACACCAATGGAATGCAGTGCCTGAGCATCAATGATGGTGCTCCCACTTCACTTAAAAGGTATTTGAGAATCTCTGCGGTGCCTCGCTTAAAAATAATAGCCTGGAATCAAACTCTTGTGAGAATCATATTCCGTTTATTCATTCGCTCAAGTGCTGGTTGTAGAATGACAACTGTTCTTCGACTGCATCTCAAGGTTTAGCTAACACTGCGGACGGAGAAACTCCATGATCTCTTGTGCATTGCTTCAAGTTGTTGGCGTCTGCAATGGGGATGCTCTCAGTTCTGCACGGCATCCTACAGCCCAAGTCCGATACCTGGGGGAGATCTATCACCGTTCAGACTTTAGGATGCCCACCAGTTCAAGAGATATATCTTGTAAATCTCCCTGCTTTCATCCATCGACAACTGGATGAGTTGGACTGTTTTCCCCCTGGGTTTCCAGTGAGACTGAAACCATGTGATGGCCTGGCCACCCGTTATGTCATTCACGGCAGGGGCCTGGGCTGCCAGCATCACAAAGTAAGAGAATGAACAATAAGATAAAGTTGTGTTTACATTGTGCCTTGAAGATAGAGAAAGGATTTAAGAAGTAAGGAGAAATATTTGGGCCAAGAATATACATATTGAAAGGATGACTCAAAGGTTGGACCATTTATAGATAAGGCAGAGAAGTGGCAGATGAGGTTTACTCGGGCAAGATTGAGGCGCTGCACTTTGGGAAGTTGTAGCGGCGCGTGCTGGCACACGCAGGGATCGTACCCGGTGACGCGGAAGCCGCGGTCACGTGACTCGGGAGGGGCCCACTGTTTTTCCCGCGGTTTCGCTTTCGCGCCACAGTTGTGTTGCTGACCACCGTTGTGGTCAGCCGTGTTTGCGGAGACCTGTACGCCAGGGAGCGATTGTCTGAATTAAATCACTTTGCAAAACTTGGTTGTTGTCTTTGCATCCGCCAAATTGGTGACCCCGACCTGTCTAGCCGTCGTTAGACAAATAGATCATGCAGGAGGACTACGTCCCCGCAGAATCGGCCGGCACGAGGCAGGGCTCACCGGGTTTCAAACTACCTTCCTTTTGGCCAGACCAACCTCGGGTGTGGTTCGCCCACGTTGAGACACAGTTCCATCTGCATTCGAATAATTGCAGATGACACGATGTACTTCCATGCGGTGGGAGCTCTGCCACAGGACTGTGCCTCGAGGCTGTACGTTACAGACCCACCGACGATTGCAAAATACGAAGGTTTGAAGGCCCTGATGTTACATACCTTCGGTCTCAGCTGTAGAGACAGGGTGGCGATGATTCTGCACATGGACCGTACCGGCGTCCGGCGACCGGCGTCCGTCCACCATCATGGCGAAGATGCTGGCCCTGATGGACGGGCATCGCCCGTGTCTGCTTTTCGAACAGGCGTTCTTGGAGAAGATGCCAGGCAAGGTCCGTTTGAGTCTGGCCGGGGCCGATTTCAGTGATCCCCAGCACCTCGTGGGGAGAGCCCACGAGTTGTGGACCCACAGACGGCGGGAAGTTTGTTCCTTTACCCGCCCCACTTCCACGGCGCGGGTGCAACGGAGACGACATCGGGGGGAAGGTCGGGATCCGCCCAGCGCCGAAGAGGCATCGCTGCTGCCGGAGGTGTACAGCTGACGACGTTGGTGCTACTACCATCTACATTACGGCGTGGAAGCTCCAAGATGCCGAAGCCGCTGCTCGTTTCAGAGAAATGCCTCGGCCGATCGCCCATAGTGGCGAACGCGATTCGGCCCAAACGAACGCCTCTATGTCCGTGATGGCCACTCTGCCCACCATTTCCTGGTTGAATCCGGTGCCATAGCCAGCATCCTGCCACCGACCACCCGAGGCACCCGCGTCGGTAAGGTAGGATCCGTCCTCTCGGCCGATAACCGGAGCGACATTCGCACTTACCGTACGCGGACCCTGGACCTAAATTTCGACTCCCACCTTCCCAACCGATATTTGGGGCGGATTTCTTGTGCGCTTTCTCCCTGCTGGTCGATGTGCGAGAAGGTCGACACAATCTGTCACTTCCCGAGGCCACTATCAGTCAAGGGCCTGCAGGAATTCATTGGAATGGTCAATTTCTACCACCGATTGATCCCGTCAGCGGCCGCCATCGTGCGGCCGTTGTTCCAATGGCTGGCGGGCAAGCCTAAGGACCTGGTTTGGTCCAAGGAGGCAGGGATAGCTTTCGAGGGGGCTCAGACTGCGCTGGCCAACGCCACCATGCTGGTACGCCCTAGGGCATCGGCCCTCACGGCTCTCACCGTGGACATCGCGGTGGGTGCTGTCCTCGAGCAGCGGGTAGGTAACCGCTGGCTGCCATTGGCGCTTTACAGCAGGCAGCTGCGGGCCCCCGGACATCAAGTACAGCGCTTTCGTTCGGGAGCTCCTTGCACTTTACCTAGCAATCCGCCATTTCCGTTATTTCCGAGAGGGTCGAGTGTTTAACGCTTTCATGGAACACAAGCTGTTCGCGTTCGCTTTGAATAAGGTGTCCGACCGCTGGTCTGCCAGGCAACAGAGGCACCTCGCCTACATATCCGAGTTCACTTCTGACATTCGGCATGTGGTGGGGAAGCTGAACATCGTGGCCGATGCGCTCTCCCGTCCGGCGCTCCCTGAGGTTTCTATATACCATCGTCCCGATTGCCTGGAGGCGTTGGAGTTTCTCCGCAGGCCACCTCTGCCCTGGTTTGCTTCCAAGTGGTTGCAGCATGGGCCCACGCCCCCTACCAGACTGCCAAGGTGCACCCGCCCGTGCAGGATTTTGCTGTTCCAGACGGCAGGTTCCTGCACATCCATATTGATCTGGTGGGTCCCTTACCGTGTTTGCGTGGGGCCCACACACCTACTCACTATCATGGATAGGTTCACCAGGTGGGCGGAGGCAATACCGTTAACTGATACCTCCGCTGAGACTTGTGCCAGCGCTATTGTCTCCAATTGGATCGCTCGTTTCAGGGTCCATTCAGATATTACTACCGATCGTGGGGTCCAGTTCACGTCCTCCCTGTGGTGTGCTATGGCGCGAAGCTTCACCAGGCCACCGCGTATCATCCAGAGTCGAACGGTTTAGTCGAGCGGTTACACAGACACCACAAGTCGGTGTTGAAGGCCCGGCTCACCGGCTCCAATTGGGTTGACCAGTTGCTCTGGGTTCTCCTAGGCATCAGAACTACACCTAAGGAAGACCTCGACACCTCCTCGGCCAAGCTGGTTTACGGCTCGGTTTTGCGGGTAACTGGGGATTTTCTACCCGCCACCCGCGATCAGGAGGTCCCGGCTTCGGCGGTGTTAGCTCATCTTCGCGAGCGGGCGCGCGCGTTGGTCCCGTTTCCCACTTCCCGACATGGTTCGTCCGCGGTGCATGTGCCTACTATGTTTCCGGATTGTGCTTATGTTTTCCTTCATAGGGATGCTCACCGCTCGCCTTTACAGCAGGTGTATGAGGGACCGTACAGGGGGCTAGAGACTGGTGCCTCGACGTTTATGTTGGACATGGGAGGCAGGGAGGAGTTTGTCTCCATCAGCCCCCTTAAGCCAGCCCACGTTGACGAGGATAACCCAGTGGCTGTGGCCACTTCGCGGCATGGAGGCCGGCCGCTTTTCCGCCCTCTGCACCTGTTACCCCCGGTTATGTCTCACCCGTCCCTCGTTCGTGTTTGTCGTGTCCCTCCGGTTCTGTTTTGCCGGTCCTTAATGTTACGCTCGCCCCGCGGCCTCGGACTACGCGTTCCGGTCGAACCGTCTGGTTACCCGTGTAATTCCGTACCGCGGATTCTGGGGGGGGGGGGGGCATGTAGCAGCGCCTGCTTGCGCACGCAGGTATCACACCTGGCGTTCGGAAGCCGCAGTCACGTGACTCGGGAGGGCCCGCTGTTTCCCGCGCGGTTTCGCTTTCACGCCACAGTTGTGTTGCTGACCACCGTTGTGGTCAGACGTGTTTGAGGACACCTATAAGCCAAGGAGCTATTGTCTGAATAAATCAGTTCGCAAAACTTGGCTGTCGTCTTTCGCCAAAAAGTGTATAATTCTTGGCGGGTCCTTTTAAATGGGGAATCCAGAAATCACAGGTGCAAAGGGACTTGGGAGTGCTGGTGCACGATTCCTAAAAAGTTAATACGCAAGTCGAACCAGTAGTAAAGAAAGCAATCTCAATGCCAGCGTTTATTTCAAGTGGGTTTGTATACAAGAACAGGGGTGTAATGCTGAGGCCCTATAAGGTGCTGGTAAGGCCGCATTTGGAATATTTTGGGCACCATATCTGAGGAAGGATGTGCTGGCTCTGGAGGTCCAGAGGAGGTTTACAAGAATGATCCCAGGAACGAGTAGGTTAACCTATGATGAGTGTTTGTTGGCACTGGGCCTGTACCTGTTGGAGTTTAGAAGAATGAAGGGGGGGGGGGGGGGGTCATTGAACCATACAGAATAGTGAAAGGCTTGGATAGAATGGATGTGGAGAGGATGTTTCCACTTGTGGGATAGTCCAGGACCAGAGGTCACAGCCTCAGAATTAAATGGCCGTTCCTTTAGGAAGGAAATGAGGAGGAATTTCTTTAGTCAGAGGGTGGTGAATCTGTGGAATTCTGTGCCACAGAAGGCAGTGGAGGTCAAGTTAATGGCAGGGATAGATCGATTCTTGATTAGTATGGGTGTCAAGAGTTATGGGGAGAAGGCAGGAGAATGGGGTTAGGAGGGAGAGATAGATCAACCATGGCAGAGTAGACTTGATGGGCTGAATGGCCTAATTCTGCTCCTATCACTTATGATCTTATGATCTTATGAACAAGTTAGTTTAGGTCTAGTATTCTATGATCAGAAATAGTAATAGGCACCTGAGCGGACAGTGGAAGTGCTTCAGTTTAATCTGAAACTAGGGTCTTAAAGATGGACACAAAATGTTGGAGTAACTTAGCAGGTCAGGCAGCATCACTGGAGAAAAGGAATAGGTAATGTTTCTTGTCAGAATCCTTCTTCACACATCCGACTTTAAATCTCAATACAGTCTAAAATAGGGAAAGGTGAGATGGCTGTGACATATTGTCAAACTGTCTTTAATATGTTGGAGAAACAGGAGACAGAAGATGTTGGAATCTTGAGCAAAACAAATAATGCTGGGGGAACTCAGAGGGTCCGGCAGCATCTTTGGAGGGAATGGATGGACAAAATTTTGGATCCGAAGGGACCCGACTCAAAACAGCAAATGTGCGTCCCGATATGAGAGCAGTTAAAGATAGCTTTAGATCAAAGGGAAAAGCTTATGCTGTTGCCACTGAGTAGCAAACGTGAGCACTGGAAATCTTCACACTGCAAGCAAAGGAGGATCAAGACCTTGATAAGAAAGAGGAAGGTAGAATATACAGTAAGAGTATCCTGGCGAGAGAGATAAAACGCTCTATAATTGCTTCTATGGTTACGTACAAAAAAATCACCAATGCATATCTGTTCCTTTCAAATTGAGACAGGAGAAATGGATTAATTCAAGAATAGGAGAAGCGCTGTGAAATTATAGAAATATTCTGCAGATAACACATGCTGTTGTGATCCTGGAACCTCCAGCAAATATTAGACACAAAAACTGGAGCAACACAGCGGGTCAGACAGCATCTATGACGAAAATATTTGGTGACGTTTCGGGTCGAGACTCTTTTTCTGAAGAAGGGGTCAACCCGAAACGTCACCTATTCCTTTTCTCCAGCGATGCTGTCAGACCTGTTGACTTACTTCAGCTTTTTGTGTCTATCTTTGGTTTAAACAAACATCTGCAGTTCCTTCCTACACGCTCCATGAAATATTAGTGGATAACTGGTGCAGAATGAATGAGGAACTCAATGAGATAAGCGTAATAGTTTCAGATGGATTTATGGGACCAATAAATCCCTGGGACTTCATGAGCTGCAATACCAGTCCTTGGGAAAGGAGGCACTGAAGACAATGGCAGCACACTGGAGCAGCGGTAGAGTTGCTGCCTTACAGTTCCAGTGACCCGGGTTCGATCCAGAGAACGGGTGCTGTCTGTACGGAGTTTGTACGTTCACCCCGTGACCTGCGTGGGTTTTCTCTGAGATCCTCTGTGTCCTCCCACACTCCAAAGATGTACAGGTTTGTAGGTTAATTCGATTGGGATGAGTGTGACTTGTGCCTAGTGTGTGTATGTAGTGTTAGTGTTAGTGTGCGGGGAATGCTGGTCAGTGCGAACTAGGTGGGCTGAAGGGCCTGTTCCGCGCTGTAGTTCTAAACTAAACCAAATTTGGTTTTACTTGCACCTGACCTTGCTGGCTCAATACTTTACCAAAGCTAGGACAATCTATTAATGTACGACCAGGTCTTCTGTTCCTTCTGATCAGTCTGATCGTACTGGAGTTGGGCGTTTCAATGCCGGGATGTGGAGATGGGGACTCCCAGAGCCCAGCCTGTGAATGCGGAGCAGAACAACAGACAGCCAACCATGTCATCTCTGGGTGCCCGCTCTACCACCCACCAAATGCCTGGCAGACATTGACGCTGAGACAACAACCTGGCTGCTCAACCCCCGGCTTGAGATCGAACTATTCCTTTGGTTTATATTTCATTCGCAAGAAGAAGAAGACTGAAGAAGGGTCTCGACCCAAAACATCACCCATTCCTTCTCTCCAGAGATGTTGCCTGTCCCGCTGAGTTACTCCAGAATTTTGCGACTACCTTCTGTTCTTTCAACTGCCCAGTCCGTCAATACACGTGGCTTCACCCATTGAGTTCCTGCACCTCCTTGTGCTTTGATTGTAATTCATTCTGCCTTACCTGCTGAGTTACCCCAGCACTTTGTGTTTCGCATTGACGGGCAGGTTTTGAAACAAGACAGCAGCTCGTGACTTCGACAAGAATACTGTTATTCCAAGGAACAACTTTCTCTCCCTTCTATATAGACCATAATAGCGAGAGACTCTCTTTCGAAAAGTTATTCTCTCTCGCTTAGAACCACTCAGGAGGATTTTTTTTCCTCCTTGCAATAAGCTCGCAGAACACTGCTCTATTATCCTCGAACATATTGGATTAGTGAGGCTTCGAATTAAAACGACATGAAAATGGGATTCGAGCAAGAATAGAGTGTGATTATGAGAGTCACCAATACAAGTGCTTATCGCCCTCTCAGCCCACTTATTCATGTGGAGATGAATTATTGATTGACTCGTGTCTCATTAAACCTGATTCAAGAGTTCCTGTGCAGCAGTACCAGCCACCACTTCATTCAATGGGGACGGGGACATGAGAAGGTGGGGAAAGGAATGGGCTGTTAATCAGTGTTAAAGAAGGAACTGCAGATGCTGGAGAATCGAGGGTTACACAAAAAGCTGGAGAAACTCAGCGGGTGCAGCAGCATCTAAGGAGCGAAGGAGATAGGCGACGTTTCGGGTCTTCTTCAGACTGAGGTGTCAGGTGCGTTGTCTTCACAGCTTGGTTTGGTAACTGCTCTAGACTGCACGAAATGGTGAAGAGTTGTGGACACAGCCCACCATCCAATGGACAGACCACCATCTACACTTCACGCTGCCACAGTAAAGATCATAAAAGAATTGGCCCACTCTAGTCTTTCCTTCTTCTCCCTGCTCCCGTCCGGCAGAAGGTAGAGACATTTGAAAGCGCGCACCACCAGACTCAGGAACAACTTCTTCCCCTCTGTTATTAGAACGCTCCTTCCATAAGCCTGATTTTCAGGGTACTGTCCTGATTCTCTGACCAACATCATCGCCGAGCTTGGACTTGCTGTCTGTTAGTTACACCACAAAGCTAAGAAACTAGATTCTGCACTCTGGTATCTTTATTCCTTGGAAGGCTTAGGAAGATCAGCATGTCCCCTACAACTCTCACCAACCTCTACAGATGCACCACAGAAAGCATTTATCAGGATGCATCACAGCATGGTTTGGGAACAGCTCCATCCAAGACCACAAGAAATGGCAGCAAATTGTGGACGCAGCCCAGACCATCACACAGACCAACTTCCCTTCCATTGACTCCATTTATACTTTGGTAGCCGGTATATTTGAGTGGCACGGCAAGCAGTACCTGGTGCTCGTGGATTCATATTCAGGGTGGTTCGACATTGATTTTCTCAGCAGCCCCACTTCCAGCGGCGTGACTTCAAAATTATCTCGTCATTTTTCAATCCATGGATCTCCAGGCAAGCTGTTGACTGACAATGGCAGCCAGCTCACCAGCCAACCATTCAGAGAGTTTGCCAGACGCTGGAATTTGCACCACATCACCAGCAGCCCTGAGTATCCACAGTCTAATGGGCTGGCTGAACGGGCTGTCAGAAGTGCAAACCAACTCATGGGGCGCTCTCACAGGGCCAAATCTGATGTATTCCTGGATTTGCTCAACTTACGCAACATTTCCCGTGACCCCGCCTTGGGTTCCCCTGCTCAACGATTATTATCAAGGCAGACCCGTACCCTGTTGCCCGTCACAGAACAAACGTTAATCCCACATGTCTTTCCACCTGAGGATATTCAAGCCAGGTTACGACAGAAGCGTGACATTAAAAAAAAGTGGTTCGACAAGATGAGCAGGCCTCTGCCGCCATTGACCAAAGGACAGGTGGTCCGCTTACAGACTGACAAAGGCCATGACCCTGTTGGGGTGATTTCTGGTCTAGCTTTGGAGCCACGCACGTACACCGTTTGAGCTGATGGCGGCACCTACCGACGAAACACAACATCTTCTGCCTGTGAAGGAGCCAATCCCTCCTCCTTATTATCCGGATCATACAAGTTCAATTCAATCTACATTGATGCTGCTTATCCGAATGCAGTACCCGCTCTTTGTGCCTCGATTCTCCTTAACTCAGCAGGCACTGAAGCTGCACGCCGTGTCAGAAGATTTCACTATGCACCGGCTGGTGTGGATGATAATAACGTTCAAATTCCAGCAGAGTCCGGCCGTGATCCTGAGTGCCTCCTACGTAAATTCCAACAACTATGTGAGTTACAAATTAATGTGAGCATTCAACAACATACATTTTTCTCAATGTGTCAAAAACGAGGAGAACCGGTTGAGCTCTATGTCAGTGCACTGAAGCATGCTGCTAGTCGATGCGATTTTAGAGAAATCGAATCTAGTTTGATAAGAGATCGATTAATACATGGCATATTGAATGATAAACTACGTGATGAATTGTTGCGTGAAGTGGGCCTGACCTTAGAAGCTGTTGAAAACCGCTGTTGCATAGCTGAGTTAACCAATACCCACATTAAAAGCTAACATCTCCTGCTGCTCGTGATGTTGGTTTGGAGTCCTTGTAATAATAACGAACTCACACCTTGTCAGGTTATACACTGCTTATTTTGAATAAACAACTATAAGCTCTCACTTGAGAGTTAACTTCATAGTAGACCGCAGAAGACCGCGACGCTAATAAGCTAGTGGGCGTAACTACAAAAGTATGACTCATAACATGAGCCACTAATCTACAACGTTGCCTCGGCAAGGCCAGCAACATAATCAAGGACGAGTCACACCCCAGCCACTCCCTCTTCTTCCCTCTCACATCGGGCAAAAGGTATAAAGTGCGAAAACGCACACCACCAGATTCAGGGACAGTTTCTTGCCAGCTGTTATCAGGCAACTGAATCTTTGTAACGGGGAACTGGATCAGGCCTTCACTGCCATTTGCAGCTGGGTCTGTAAAATGGTGCCAAGATGGCGTCCTTACACACAGACGCTGTGGGCTGTTCTGTACATTCTGCACTAACCGGTGGATTGTGCTTACGCTGAGCTGTGTGCAAAAAACCTATTTCACTGCACCTTGGTGCATGTGATAATAAAGAAACCATGGAACCATTGACGTCTGGTTAGCTGCCATGAAGTAAAACCAACCCCAAGGGGTGGCACAGTGGGGCAGTGGTAATGGCACTTACTTCAGTCCCGACCCAAAACGTCACCCATCCTTTTCCACAGAGATGCTGCTTGACCTGCTGAGTAAAGGGCCTGTCCCACTTTCACAACCTAATTCACAACCTTTTTTACTCGTGGACATTTTTCATCATGCTAGAAAAACGCCGCGACCTACTTAATGCCACCAGTACCTACGACTAGCAACACGGCCTGCTACGACCTACCTACGACCTACTACAGCCTCGTGACGACCATGCTGCGAGTATGAGTCAAGGGAAAACTCGGCAGAGGTCGTGAATTAGGTCGTGAAAGTGGGACAAGCCCTTTACTCCAGCACTTTGTGCCTATCTTTGGTATAAACCAGCATCAGTTCTTTGTTTGTACTTCATCCTACCACAACCGGAGAGCAGTGCAGAACTACTATCTACCCCATTGGTGACCCTCGGACTATCCTTGATCACACTTTGCTGGCTTTACTGTGCACTAAACGTTATTCCCATAACTATACACTGTAAATGGCTGGATTGTAATCATGTATTGTCTTTCCGCTGACTGGTTAGCGCGCGACAAAAGCTTTTCACTGTAAATTCTAAACTAAGTTTCCATGACTGAATTCCTACATCTATACACTGTAGGTATGTGGGGAGAAAGCAGGAACGGGGTACTGATTCTGGATGATCAGCCACGATCATAGTGAATGGTGGTGCTGGCTCGAAGGGCCAATTGGCCGACTTCTGCACCTATTGTCTATGTTTCAATGTACCTCAGTACACGTGACAATAAACCTAAACTCAACTCAACTAAACTAGTGTAGGAAGGAACTGCAGATAGACACAAAAAGCTGGTATAACACAGCGGGACAAGCAGCATTTCCAGAGAGAAGGAATGGGTGACGCTTCGAGTCGAGACCTTTCTTCAGTCTGAACAAGAGATGTTTCGGGTCGAAATCTTTCTTCAGTCTGAAGAAGGGTCTCGACCCGAAACGTCACCCATTCCTTCTCTTCAGAGATGCTGCCTGTCCCGCCGAGATATGCCCCTGTCCCACTTAGGAAACCTGAACGGAAACCTCTGGAGACTTTGCGCCCCACCCAAGGTTTCCGTGCGGCTCCCGGAGGTTCCCGGAGGGTTTTGTCCTTTGGCAACCACCTTCAACCAGCATAGACTAGAAAATAACCGATTTTTACAACGGAAACTACTTTCGACGATTAGGGAGACTGACAAAAACCTCTGGGAACCTCCGGGAACCAAACAGAAACCTTGGGTGGGACGCAAAGTCTGCAGAGGTTTCCGTTCAGGTTTCTTAAGTGGGACAGGGGCATTACTCCAGCTTTTTGTGTCTACCTTCTGTCTTAACTAAGGTAGTTAAGTGCTCAGTGTTCAGAATGTGGTCTCTTCTCCATTGAAGCATACATGTGCTGGTCGGGTCCTTGCTTTGTGGAGTCACTGCATTCAGTCTGCAGAGGTCACCCTAAGCTTCCTGGCGATGACACTGTCCCGCTCCCATTCTGACATATTTGCTGCCTCTTTGCATGAGGTTAATTGCACGGAAGAACATGCCTTCCATCTGGACATGTTGTAGCCTTTTGGAACTAATATCGAATTCTTGTAGCCTTTTGGAACTAATATCGAATTCTCCAAATGCTTTTTCTGTGTGTATCAGAACTGGTGAATGCCGCTGTAACTCGTCCATCTGTGATACTGGCCCAGTATCACTTTAGAGCAGCACGGTGGCGTAGGGGTCGAGTTGCTGCTTTACAGCGCCAGAGACCCGGGTACCATCCTGATTGAGGAACAGCAAACCCGAGGAACAGCACCTCATATTTCACTTTGCATCTTACACCCAAGTGATATGAATATGTATTTCTCTAATTGCAAGTAGCCCTTGCATTCCCTTTCTCTCTGTCCCTTCTCCTCCCTTGTTATGCTGCTAGTTCCATTGTTTGTATCCTTGTTATCACCTCCACAGCCAACAATGGACCATTGTGGACTCATAGATACATAACTACATAGACAATAGGTGAAAGAGTAGGCCATTCGGCCCTTCGAGCCAGCACCGCCATTCAATGTGATCATGGCTGATCATCCACAATCAGTACCCCGTTCCTGCCTTCTCCCCATACCCCTTGATTCCGCTAGACGTAAGAGCTCTATCTAACTCTTTTGAATGCATGCAGTGAATCGACCTCCACTGCCTTCTGAGGCAGCGGATTCCACAAATTCACAACTCTCTGGGTGAAAAAGTTTTTCATCATCTCAGTTCTAAATGGCCGACCCCTTAGTCTTAAACTGAGGCCCCTGGTTCTGGACTCCATTTTTATTGAGTCCTCGGTGCCTGCTGGGATTTGTTCTGTGCCTTTTTATACCTCAAGTTTCCCTCTACCCTGACTCTCAGTCTGAAGAAGGGTCCCGACCCGAAATGTCACCTATTCTTTTTCTCCAGTGATGCTGCCTGTCCTGCTGAGTTACTCCAGCATCTTGTGACTATGCTAAAATCCATGCTCAAATTAGCTTCTCTGCAGCATTGGGAACTTCTCAGAATTAAGGGACTGTCCCACTGCGGCGATCTAATTGGTGCGTTTAGGAGAGTTTGAAAAAATGTAATGTTGAAGACCTCCTTCACTTTGTTGAAGACCTCCTTCACTATGTTGAAGACCTCCTTCACTATGTTGAAGACCTCCTTCACTATGTAGAAGAGTGAAGACCTTCTTCGACTGTGTAGAAGACTAGCTTCGACTAGCTTCGGGAAAATTGGACTCCGAATAGAGGAGAGTGAGGACGACCCCTTTCGATCTCCTTCAACCTCCCTTCGACTATGTTGAAGACTATCTACGACTACCTACGACTACCTTCGATTACCTACGACTAACATGCCGACCTACTATGACCTACTACAACTAAGCGTCCGAGTAAAAAAAGTATTGATTTTTTCCATGGTGACCTTTTTCTACTCGCGGGCATTTTTCAACATGTTGAAAAATACGCCACGACCTACCTGAGGCCTCGAGTACACGGGGACCACTCTTGAGCATGAAGGAGAGTTACAAAGACCTCCTAGGACCTCGTGTCGACCATGCTGCGAGTATGAGTCGAGGGCAAACTCGCCAGAACTCGAGGATTAGGTTGCCCAAGTGGGACAGCCCCTGTAGAGATTAATCTCATGGTGTTCTCTGCTCAGGGAAACAATGGCCTCTTTTGGTGACTGAAGACTGTTTCTGCAGCTAATTAAATACTCCAAATGTAACATTGCCACAAAGTAAAATGGAATGCTCACTTTAGCTGGGGACACGGGAGAAATTGATAGAACCACAAGAATATTTGTGATCAGAAGAGACATGGTCCAAACAGTTAATGCGGGACTGTTAGAGGGGTAATTATATTCAATGTAAAGTCCCCATGGTTGTCGCCTTGTTGTGATGGAGACGCTTGTGTGGCCCTGAGATCCTGAGAGCGAAGCCGTCTGGAGCTATGCTCCTGGTAGGGTGATAAGGTCAAAGGGGGAGGTCTCTCTTCCCCCTCCCCCCCAGGCCCCCTCTTCCCTCTCCCCCCCCAAGCCCCTCTTCCCCCTCCCCCCCCAGGCCTCATCTTCCCCTCCCACCCCCAGGCCCCCTCTTCCCCCCTCCCCCCAAGCCCCCTCTTCCCCCTCCCACCCCCAGGCCCCCTCTATCTTCCCCCTCCCACCCCAGGTCATCTTCCCCGCCTCCACTCTTCCCCCTCCCCCCCCAGGGATCCCCTCTTCCCCCTCCCCCAGGGCGTCCCCCCCAGGCCCCATCTTCCCCCCCCCTCCCCCCCAGGTCCCCTCTTCCCCCTCCCCCCCAGGCCCCCTCTTCCCCCTCCCCCCCCAGGCCCATCCCCTCTTTCCCCCTCCCCCCCCCGGGTCCCCTCTTTCCCCTTCCCCCTCAGGCCCGCCCCCTCTTCCCCCCCCCCCCCCCCCAGGCCCCCTCTTCCCCCTCCCCCCACAGGGAACAAGGGCTGTAGATGGCTGTGCTAGAGGGGCACTGGTTCACGGGACGACAGGCATGGAAGCGACGGCTACAACAGGCCCTTGTGGCCAGCTACAGATGCAACTGTACAACAGGGCCAACATGGTGACTCTGGCATGCAGACAGTGGGCTGTACTGTACACTCTGCACTCACTGGGAATTGTGATCTGGTGATAGGCTTGCTGGGCTGCATGCATTAAAAGTATTTCATTGTACCTCAGTACACAAGATAACAAAGAAACCATTGAACCATTTTACCCGATGTGGCATTGGAGAGTTTTTTTTGATTTTTTATTTTACGATGACCCCTGTAAGGGCCTGTCCCACTTTGCGAATATATGGGGGACAGCGGCCACACGCCCGAAGTGGTCTGAAAACCGTCAAGTAGCACGACAGGATACGACGCAGCTGTGTCAAGGTACGTCACCATGCTCACCATTTCTACGCGTCACCATGGGACAGGGCGCGCGCCACCGTGCGTCACCATAGGACAGCATGCGACAGCATACGGCAGCATACGACAGCGCCTGTGACGTCACAGCCGTCAAGCAGCGTCAATGTATGTCCATCCGCGGCACGATACGACGGGTTGCGTCATCTGGGACGCGTGACGTCATTTGATTAACTAGTTTTCCTATAAAAAGGGACGTGCCGCAACGCATCATGACGCAAGGCGACGTACGGGTGACGCCTGGTGATGCATCGTGACGCAAAATAAATTGGCATAGACAATGACCGTGCGTCACCTTGCGTCACCCGTATGTCATCGTGCGAAAGGGTGCACAACAAGACGCGGATGTCGCACGAGGATTTTGAACATTCCAAAATCCTGGGGCGGCAGGGAGACACCGCGCGTTACCGCACGTCACTACATGCGTCACCACGCGTCACGACCTCTTTGTAGGCTCTCGCCTAAAATGTCGCCCAAGTGGGACAGGCCCTTTAGACGCCGTCTCTGTGTGAAGGGTCATAAGGCCATAAGTGATTGGAGCAGAATCAGACCATTCACACACTAAGGACAATTTTTTACATTTTACATTTATACCAAGCCAATTAACTTACAAACCTGTATGTCTTTGGAGTGTGGGAGGAAACCGAAGGTCTTGGAGAAAACCCACGTCGGTCACGTAGGAGCAGACTGTATCCGGCCGAATGGCCTAATTCTGCTCCTATGTCTCACAGACTTATGATCGCGTGACCTTCCGCTGTTGAGCATGAACACAGCATGACGTTGTTGGGGCATGTTGCTGCCTCATTTTTAGATGCAGGTCTTATTACCGTATACAACATCCTGATTAATCCAGGCTTGTTATCCACTTCCATCAATACTTCCTGCAGCTCTAAGAGGCATAACGTTTTGGATGAAAAATTTCCAACATTGCTGCTTGATTGAATAATACGCACGCTGAAATTACATTGTGCTGCTTGTCTACATCAGTGTGTGAATGATGGCTAGATCATTCTACTGTTTCTCTTCCAATTGAAGTCGATGGATTCATCTGCCGTATTTCACCGGGACGGGAATGATTGCCCTCCTCAGCATCACCCCGCCTCGTCTCGCTTCCTATACCTGAGGGGAAATCTCCGGCAAACGCTCTCCGATTCCTTCTCATTCACGCAACCTCTTCATGTTAATACATCCAGTCATCCTCATTGCTAATTCACCGCGCATATTTTTAATAAATGCTGATTATTTACTTGCGGAGAAGTGTGCTGATTTATTGCAGGGACTTTATTCCAGCAAGGTCACCCTGTACGTACAACTGGGACTTGAAACTGGCACCAAATCTGGCAACTCGGAACACTGTCCCAATGTACTACTGTTATACACTTGAACTGTAGCTGAGAAGCTCATCTAAGGTGTATCTACAGTAAGTACTTATGTGTAGTGATACTTGTACAGAACTGTATACTAAAATGAATTTCACTGCATCTCAGTACATCTGACAGATAAAGTACCATTCCACCATTCAACCATTGAGCCATGGTTGAAGCAATGCCAGGCTGTGGCATCAACATTGGCCACTTTTCTTGGAGTCATAGAGTCATAGAGTGATACAGTGTGGAAACAGGCCCTTTGGCCCAACTCGCCCACACCGGCCAACATGTCCCAGCCAAACTAGTTCCACTTGCCTGCGCTTGGTCCATATCCCTCCAAACCTGTCCTACCCATGTACCTGTCCAACTGTTTCTTAAATGATGGGATAGTCCCAGCCTCAACTACCTCCTCTGGCAGCTTGTTCCATACACCCACCACCCTCTGTGTGAAAAGGTTACCCCTCGGATTCTTATTAAATATTTTCCCCTTCACCTTGAACCTATCCTCTGGTCCTCGATTCCCCTACTATGGGTTAAAGACTCTGAACATCTACCCAATCTATTCCTCTCATGATTCTGTACACGTCTATAAGATCACCCCTCATCCTCCTGCGCTCCATGGAATAGAGACCCAGCCTGCTCAACCTCTCCCTGTAGCTCACACCCTCATTTCCTGGCAACTTCCTTGTAAATCTTTTCTGAACCCTTTCAAGCTTTACAATATCTTTCCTATAACATGATGCCCAGAACTGAACACAATATTCTAAATGCGGTCTCTCCAACATCTTATACAACTGCAACCAACTTCTTCACACAAGGGACACGCAAACTGATCACAATGGCCGGTGGGTGGCACGGTGGCGCAGCGGTAGAGTTCATACCTTAGTGCCGGAGACCCAGGGGCCATCCTGACTACGGGTGCTGTCTGCATGGAGTTTGTACGTTCAGCGCCTGGGTTTTCTCCGGGTGCTCTGGTTTTCTTCCACATTCCAATGACGTACAGGTTTGTAGGTTAATCGGCTTTGTAAATTGTCCCTAGTGTGTAGGATAGAGCTAGTGTATGGGTGATCGCTGATTGGGATGGACTCAGTGGGCCAAAAGGCCGGTTCACATTGTACCTCTAAATTAACTAAACTAAACTAAACTAAACTAAACTAAACCAAACTACCCTTCCTGGCATAGAAATAAAATATAGGAAATGGCTGTCCTGATGCAGGGATTCGACCTGAACTGACAAACTAGCTTTATGTTTCCATTGATGCTGCTTGACCCACAGCTCTTCCAGTAGTTTGTGTTTTGCTGCACATTGCAGCTTCTGTCATCTCTTCTGTTTCCATTGTCATTGTTATAGGGTTCAGTTTAGTTTAGAGAAACAGCATGTAAACAAGTCCATCGATCCACCGCTCATCGCAGGCCATCGATCACCCATTCTCACTAGTTCCATGTTTCCAGTTTTTCATCTACTCACTACACACTAGGGGCAATTTACAGAGGCCAATTAACCGACAAACCCGCACATCTCTGGGATGTGGAAGGAAAATGGAGCATCTGGAGATGGCCTGCGTGGTCACACACAAACTCCACACAGACAGCACAGGAGGTCAAGCTCAAACCTGGGTCTTTGGTGCTGTGAGGCAGCAGGACTAGCAGCTGCATCATTGGGCTTCACCGTTCCTCAAGTCTTTTTTCCAATTATTCATTTTTCAGGATCTGGGCATTTTTGCGGAGTGCATTATTTACTGCTCAATGCCACTTGTCATCAGAGAGATGGTAGTGAGGCATCACCGTGAACTGCTGCACACACGTCCGGACGACATATCTCCATGTTAGGATCATGTGAGACTGGGTGGAGAGGTGGTGCAGCGATCGAGTTGCAGCCTAACCTGAACGGAAACCTCTGGAGACTTTGCGCCCCACCCAAGGTTTCCGTGCGGTTCCCGAAGGTTTTTGTTAGTCTCCCTAATGGTCGAAACTGACTAAAACCTCCGGGAACCCCCGGGAACCGCACGGAAACCTTGGGTGGGGCATTATCCCCCTGTCCCACTTAGGAAACCTGAACGGAAACCTCTGGAGACTTTGCGCCCCACCCAAGAACCTAATGGTCGAAAATGGTTTCCGCTTCTTCTATAGAACATAGAAGAAGCGGAAACGACTTTCGACCATTAGGGAGATTGACAAAAACCTCCGGGAACCGCACGGAAACCTCACGGAAACCTTGGGTGGGGCGCAATGTCTCCAGAGGTTTCCGTTCAGGTTTCCTAAGTGGGACAGGGGCATTACAGCGTCAGAGATACGGGTCCGATCCTGACTACGGGTGCCGTCTGCATGGAATTTGAACACTCTCTCCGTGACCTGCATGGGTTTTTCTCCGGGTGCTCCGGTTTCCTCCCACACTCCAAAGATGTACAGGTTTGCTGGTTAATTAGGTTGGTATATTTGTAAATTGTCCCCAGTGTGTGTACGATAGTGTTAATGTGTGGGGATTGCCGATTGGCACAGACTCTGTGGGTCAAAGGGCCTGTTTCCGCGCTGCATATCTAAACTAAATGAATGTGGAAGAACTAGAGTGAACGAGTGATCGATTGTCGGCGTGGAGGACTCTGTGGGCTGAAGGCCCTGCTTCCATGCTGTATGTTTTAATCAATCAATCAAAGATGGAGGCACAAGAGACTGCAGGTCAGAATCTGTAGTAGAAAACTGAGAGCAGCTGGAGGAACTCAACGGGTCGGGCAGCATCTGTGGAAGGAAGAGCCAAGCGACAGTTTGGTTTGAGATTCTTCATCTGAACTGGGACTCAAATAGTTCTTCCAATTGCTATTCTTGAGTTACAAACTTCAATAAGATGACTCAATTTCTGTACCTGCTTGCTGAATCCCCAAAGCCCCAAACACTATTTGTAACCATAAATGATCTATTGTAGTCTTAGTCTTAGATCGAGATGTTTTTTCAATGAATAACAAAACATCTCCTTATACATTGACTGAACCTAGTTCTCAATGAGAATTCACCTTGCATCATCTAACCTATTTAAACCTTTACAGAAAATGTTATTTTTCACGATACCACCTCCTCGACTTCCTGACCAACAGAACCCAATCAGTGCGGATAGGGAACACATCATCCCCTATGATAATCCTCAACACTGGTGCTCCGCAAAGCTGCGTTCTCACCGCCCTGCTTTACCCCTTGTACACCCACGACTGTGCAGCCATCTAACTCTATTTTTCAAATTCGCAGACGACATCACCATTTTATCAGCATTTTATCAGGATGCACCACGGCTTGGTTCGGGAACAGCTCCATCCAAGACCGCAAGAAATTGCAACGAATTGTGGACGCAGCCCAGACCATCTCACAAACCAACCTCCCTTCCATTAACTCCATTTATACCTCACACTGCCTCGGCAGGGCCAGCAGACAAAAGTAACAGAAATGTGAAAATGCACACCTCCAGATTCAGGGACAGTCTCTTCCCAGCAGTTATCAGGCATCTGAATCATCCTACCACAACCAGAGAGCAGTGTTGAACTACTATCTACCTCTTTGGTGACCCTCGGACTATCCTTGATCGGACTTTGTTGGTTTTACCTTGCACTAAACGTTATTCCCTCATCATGTATCTATACACTGTAAATGGATCGATTGTAATCATGTATGGTCTTTCTGCTGACTGGACATATACAAACCTTTCACTGTACCTCTAAACTAAGTTTCCAGGACTGAACTCCTCGACAGACAAAAGAGTGAAAAGGTTCTGGAAATCAGAAACAAGAACGGAAAAGGCTCGAAATGTTCAGCTGGTCAGGCAGCATCTGTGGAGTGAGAAACAGAGTTAATGGCTCCAGAGACTGACCCGTCATCTGAACTGTTGAGTTATTTTAGTTTTTCTCCCCATCGGTGGCGTCTGACCTGCTGAGATTGAGACGTGCATTCAAGGCATGCAAAATGATGTCATTGGATATTTAACTTGACGAACTGATTCCAGAGGCTGAAGCTGGAGCCCAGGGATTAACAAGGACTTGGAAGCATTGTTTTGGGTGACACTTTCAGTGGGAGGTGAAAACAATCGCTGTCGGGAGCAAGCAAGCTGTCAATGATTACATGGCTCCAGACATCGCCAGAACAATTCACACTGAATGTGTAGGGAGGAACTTCAGATGCTGGTTCAAACCAAAGACAGACACAAAAAGCTGGAGTAACTCAGCGGGTCAAGCGGCATCTCTGGAGAAAAGGAATAGGTGACATTTCGGATCGAGACCCTTCTTCAGACTGAAACATCACCTATTCCTTTTATGCAGAAATGCTGCCTACTGAGTCTGAAGAAGGGTCTCGACCCTAAGCGTCACCTATTCCTCTTCTCCTGAGCCGCTGCCTGACCCACTGACTTACTCCAGCACTTCGTGGCTATCTACAATTCTCACTGAATCTTCCCACAACCATCTGAAGAGCCAAACTTTAGCAACACATTAGCGATGTTCAGAGATCAGCTGGTGATATGGGAGAGTGCAAACACTGCCTCCAAAGCCGGATCATCACAGCTGATTACGGTCCCAGCCAGCCCAGCCTCCAGCAGTGTTTGTCTATGAGATTAAAGTCTGACCTGATTGGGGCCAGTAACGCTCTCGGCCCCACCAAGGCATTCGCATAAAAGTGGGAGGCAGCTGTGTAGCCTTGGCTTGCAATCCCTGTCAAGCCTGTCTCTGGACGAAATGAATAGTAAGATTAAAAGAGAACTTACCAGTTTGAAGTTTGATCCTTATTTTATGAGGAGTTACGATGAGGGATTTCGTGAAGAAGGCCCTCATCTAGAAAATCTAGACCAACCCCTTGGGCAGGAAGAGATTAATAATGCCATTATGGCAATGCAGAGTGGTAAAACTCCTGGCCCTGACGGCTACCCATTAGAATTTTATAAGACATTTAAGGATAAGCTCACACCTGTTCTTTTAGAAATGTTTGAAGAATCTTTGGAAAAAGGTTCATTACCCCCCACTCTTTCACAGGCTTCTATTTCACTTCTTAAAAAGACAAGGATCCGACTCAATGTGGATCATACCGCCCCATCTCACTTTTGAATGTGGATGTAAACATTTTGGCGAAGGCGCTGGCTTGCCGTTTAGAATGCCAACTTCACAAAATAATCTCAGAAGATCAAACAGGTTTCATTAAAAATCATCATTCCTTTTCTAATATTTGTCGATTGGCCAGCGTGGTCTATTGGCCCAGTGCTTCTTCGCGCCCAGAGGCTGTTTATCTCTTTGGATGCGGAGAAGGCATTTGATCGAGTGGAGTGGCCAATTTGTTCAGAGTCATGGAGAGATTTGGATTTGGCAAAATATTTGCGGCCTGGGTTAAGCTATTATATCATTCACCCCTTTGCATGTATACAGACAATTTATTTGCGATCTGATTATTTTTCAATTAACACGTGGCACTCGTCAAGGCTGCCCACTGTCTCTGCTTCTTTTTGCCATTGCAATTGAGCCTCTCTCTATCACACTTAGGTCAACTACAATATTCCAGGGCATTAGGATAGGAAACAGGGAACATCGTGTGTCTCTATATGCTGATGACCTCCTTCTTTATGTGAGCGACCTTATAGCCAGTAGCCCAGCAATTGTGACCTTGTTGGATCAGTTTGGGACTTTTTCTGGCTATAAACTAAAACCTCCAAAAAAGCAAATGCTTTCCCATCAACTTAGCCCTACAGATCCAACAGGAAACCCTGCCCTTTCCCATATCTCAAGAAGGGTTTGTATATTTAGGAATACACATCACCTGCTTTTTCACATCCCTGTTTGCAGCTAACTACATGCCTCAAGTTCGCCAAATGAAGGCTGACTTTGAGAGATGGCGTAGTCTGCCACTTACTATGGCTGGGAGAGTGCAGTCAGTGAAGATGACTGTACCTCCCAGATTTCTTTACTTGTTCCAATGTTTGCCGGTTTTCCTACCCAAGTCATTTTTTAACTCAGTTAACCAATCTATAACCTCCTTTATATGGGGTAACAAGGTTCCAAGGGTCAATAAGTGTACTCTCCAAAGAGATCGTGAAGTAGGTGGACTGGGCCTTCCTAGCTTTATTAATTATTACTGGGCATATAATATCCAAAAGATATTACTCTGGCTCCACCGACCAGATACAGACTGGTGTCTGCTTGAATCACAATCCTGTTACTCCTCGTCTCTCCCAGCTTTAGTATATTCCTCCCTGCCATTGAAACCCTCTAGATTTACATCCAACCCTGTCGTACTATCAACCATCAAAAATTTTAACCAATTTCGTTGCCATTATAAGCTTACATCAGCTTCAGTTCTGGGTCCCATTCACAGTAACCCATTTATTTCCCCCTCTCTACACTTGACTCAACCTTTCGACAGTGGTGTATGAATGGTCTTATGTCCATTAAGGATTTATACACTAACAACATATTTGATAGTTTCGACTACCTACACAAAAAACATGGCCTCCCACATAATCATTTCTTTAAATATCTTCAGGTTCGCCACTTTGTCATGAAACAATTTCCTTCTTTTCCTGATCTCCCTCCTGTCACAGTGTTGGATAAACTCACTCTTACCTTTGCAAATAAAGGACTGATCTCTGCAGTATATTCTCGATTGATGCATTTAGGAGATCAAAACCTGAACAAAGTTAAAGCTAGGTGGGAGGATGACCTTGGTATGAATCTGTCTGAGGAATGCTGGACAGAGGCGCTGAAAAAAGTCCACTCCTCGTCATCATGTGCTAGATTGGGGCTCATACAATTTAAAGTTTTACACAGGGTTCATTTAAGCAAAGCCAGGCTTGCTAACATATATCCAGGGACAGACGCTGGCTGTGACAGGTGCTCGTTCTCTCCAGCCAATCGAGCTCATGAATTCTGGTCTGTCCCAAACTTGTTAACTACTGGGCAGTGGTTTTTAAAACCATCAGTGAAGTCCTTGGGATGACAGTGAGACCTTGCCCGCTTGTAGCTGTATTTTGGTGTAGCAGATAAAACCTTGGGTTTAAATACAACCCAGTCTGATATCATTACATTTATATCACTTTTGGCCCATAGGAGAATCTTGCTGGTCCTGGAAATCTAACACTCCTCCATCTGCCGCTGCTTGGCTGGAAGACGTCATGTTTTTTTTTAAGGTTAGAAAAGATTAAATTCACATTGAGGGGGTCTGTGAAAAAGTTTTATTTGAAATGAGAACCTTTTTTATCATACTTTGAGGGTCTAAAGGAACTACCTGTTGACTGAGGGCACTTGACATTAAGTGGGGATCTGCCTTTATTCTGTTTTGTTACTTTATTATTGTTAAAAAGTGCATTTGATTTTGTGATATATTTGGATTGTGAAAAAATAAGCTGCCAAGGGGCGTTTAGGGTGGGTTAGGGTTATTTTGTTTATATTATTATTATTATTATTATTATTATTATTATTATTATTATTATTAATATTATTATTATTTATAAAAAACAAAATGGAGGAAAATGTAATGCTATACATCAGATGGACTGTGAATTATTATTATTTTTTTTCCCTCCAATAAAAAACTATTCATTTTAAAAAAAAGCCAGGCGCATGCGCGTCGTACTTCAAAGCAGCGGCGTGAAAACACAGAAACGATAGCTGAAGTAACATAGTAAGGCTTTGAGACTAGAACTACCAGATGATCCTTTCGATTATGAGGGCCGGGAGCGGAGGGCACGTAATCCCTCATCGTAACTCCTCATAAAATAAGGATCAAACTTCAAACTGGTAAGTTCTCATTTAATCTTACTATTTTACTTCGGAGTCACGTGAAGGACTACGTGAAGATTTCAAAGCTCTGTGATTTTATGCCATTGGATCAACTCCATACGACACACTGCTTCAGTTGACATAGTAGTGAATAAATAATATATTGAACATTGCTTCGAACTATTCAATAAGTATTTTTAATAACAATAATAATAACAAAAATCAGTAATAATCCCTCTATCCCAGGGGGAAATTACAAAGGAAATTATATGAAACAAAAATAAACCAAATTAAATGGAACCCAACACAGCATGCCCAAACCCTGGCACTGTGAGAATAGGTTTGTCACAAAACTTAGAAAATGTTGTCTCCTTAGACCATCCTGCAGCCCCGAGGATTTGGTCTAGCGGCACATCCTGCGCCTTCGCCGCGGATGTTGATGCTGCCCTGGTGGAGTGAGATTTAAACACATGAGTGTCTACTCCAGCATAATCCAGAAGCTGTTATAACCATCTAGAAATAGTTTGTACTGACACTTTTTTATATGGTTTTTTTGTGGGTAATGAGCATTGCTGTCTCAGAACCTCTGAGACTCTTTGTTACCTCACTATATTGACTCAGATGCTTAACTACACATAGTGCTTGGTCAACAGGATATGCTCTAAAAATTACCTTGGTTCCAGCCATTCCTGGCCTGCTTTGCTTGATTAGATCATAGACATAAAAAGTAATTTTATCTACAGGCACATGCATACAATCTAGTCGTAGCATTTGCAATGTTTGTACTCTTTGTGATGATACTAGCGCCATGAGCATAACCACTTTAAGCATTAACTTCTGAAAAGACAGTGACGTAATTGGAGCCCATTGCTGAAGCAGTGTGAGAACTACACTGACATCCCAGATTTCTGTATGTCTAGGCTTAGGAGGATTTTTATTAAAAATTCCTCTCATGAATCGGGATACTAACGGATGAGACCCGATAGATTGTCATTCTGAAAAATGTCCTAAATAAGAGGACAAAGCACTCCGAGCACTATTAATGGCACTATAGCTCAAGTGCTGATCAAAATGCAACATAGCAAGGAACTTCAATACATCCGGTATGCTTGCAGTATGATAAGATATATCTGACTGTACACAAAACACCTCCCATTTTCTTTATATGAGACATATATTGTTTCTTAGTGCTATCTCTCCAAGCTGCAGTTATGACATCCATGGTCCTATCTGACAGTCCAAGGTCTGGAACAGTCTGGTCAGAACCCGCAGATTAACAAATTGATACGATCATGTAACGGATGACTTTCTCCTGTTACGGGATGCACCAACAAATTACTGTAGCTGGGGATCAGAATGAGTCATCATTCTGAGCACCAATGGGAACCATGGCTGTGTAGGCCAGTCTGGAACCACCAAAACGCCTGAGGCGGAGTCCTACTCTATTTTGGTGAGACATTGCCTAATCAGGCAGAATGGGGGAAAAGCGTAAAAGAACGTACGTCCCCAATGTAGCGAGAATGCATCCACCGCTACTGCTCCTGGATCCGGTTCCCATGAAACATATTTAGGCAACTGGTGATTTAGCCTGGATGCGAACAGATCAATATCTGACAATCCATAGCGGCTGACAATCATTTAAAAAACTTCTGGATTTAACATCCATTCTATGTTGTCATTGAACCTTCGTGACCTGTTGTCTGCCACCACATTGCTGCTACCAGGTAGGTAGATAGCTGAGAGCCAGATGTTTCTGGAGATACACCAGTGTCACATGAGGTTAGCCAGATTATCACATGATACTGACCTTATTCCTCCCATGTGATTGATATATGCCGCAGCTGTGGTATTATCAACCTGGAGTTGAATGTGTAAATTATTCATTGTGGAACAATAAGCTTTTAATCCATAAAATGCCTCCAATAACTCCAAATAATTTATACCATGCCTATGGAGAATTAAATCCTCTTGGACACTCCATCTACCACCACAGTTAGACTCGCTGTCTGTAGCTCCCCATCCGAGAGCGCTCACATCAGTCTGTAAAACCACTGAAGGTTGCTGAACCAAAATATTTTTCGTAGTTTGTGCAACATTGATAATCCACCATTGCAATTCAGCTAAGGCTCTGGTTGGTAACTGCATGGACCTATAAAAATGACCTGCACGCTCTTTTAGTGCTTGTTCTCTGGCTCGTTGCAGACTTTGATAATGCAGAGGTCCAAATGCAGGAAAAGCTGCTACCAATTTATCAATAACCCTGGCTACATCTCGGATGGAGGGATATGGTTTCTCAGCGAGACAAATACAGGCATTCCTGATATCCACAATCTTGGCTGTTGGCAAAGTTACTGACATATTAACTGAATTAATGACAAAACCCAAATAATCAATTGTCTGGGATGGCAGTAACTTAGATTTTGTTGGATGGACCAGGAACCCTAACCTTTTAAACAGGTGTGTGGTTGCTTAAACTGATTCTTCAGCTGTTTCCCGAGTGTTGCTTATAATTAAAATATCATCTAGATAAGCAATTACAATGTGATTCTGGGCCCTCAGTAGCGCCAGCATTGGTTTCAATAATTTTGTGAACAGCTTAGGAGCTGAAGTTAACCCATTAGGCAACGCTTTAAATTGCCACAGCTGTCCCATCCAACCAAATTTCAAGTATCTGCGTTATGATGATGAATTGGTATTGAATAATATACATCTTTTAGATCTATAGTCGCCATGTAGCAGCCTTGTGATAACAGCTGTTTTGCAGATTCAAAGGTGTCCATTTTAAAATGCCTATACTGAACGTAGGAATTTAAGTGGGTGAGGTCCAGAATGACTCTACAACCCCCATCTTTTTTCGGTCTGGGGAATATATTGGACACAAATTGTTGAGGATGGTTAACCGTCCTCTCAATCACCCCTTTCTGGAACAAATTTTTAATTTCTTCTTTTACCTGCCGTGTTTCTGGTGCAGCAAACACCATGACTCTATTAGGCATATGCTGTACAGGTGGATCAACTCCTGCCATAAACTCTATTGTAGAGTCTGACAGTATCTAGTATAAACCGATCAGATGTTATGCAGCACCATTCATCATAAAACAATTGCAATCTACCCCCAACTGGAGGTTGTACCCCAGAAATTTTATCTGGGATGGAATGAAGGTCCTGTACCTCGACAACTGGCCTGGAAGGTCTCCTTCTCCCGATAATGGGGTTGTTTTTGGGCTGTACTGGTGAGTAATATCTTCGCCCCGTCGGCCTCCCTCTGCTGGGCCCTGCCCCAGGATCCGACCCCCTGCGTATCCACCCTGGCTGTTTATATGCCATCCTGGGAGCAGGGGTGAAGGGTTTTATAAGCCCAATTGTCCTTGCCTCCTCGTCAATGTTCTTAATTTGCTTGGGGAGGTCTTCGCTGAATAAGCATTCATGGAGCGAAGGAATAGGCGATGTTTTGGGTTGAGACCCTTCCTCAGACTGATGCGGAAACTAGATTTGGGTTCTGATTTGCTCCAGTCCTTGCTGGCTCAATACCTCACCCAAGCTAATTTACTGATGTATGACCAGGTCTCTGCTCTTTAAACTCCCTCCATAGACGTGGCTTCATCCATTGAGTTCCTCCACCTATGTGTGCTTAGATTGCTATTTTACTTCGGAGTCACGTGAGTGACTACATGAAGAAGCCCTGCCGGGCCCATGCGCATCATTACGTCGACGCATGTCGCACTGACGGGCTGGAGAGCTCAGCTCCACCAGCGGTAACTAGAAACTTTGCAGGTAAGTGAGTTTTTACAAACTTTACTGCAGGTATTTAAGCTCCATAAATCTGGCTTGTGAGTCAGTAGGTGCTCGTGGTCATGGAAAGCGTTGGGAAAAAGTCTGTTCGGAATAAGCGTGGGTCGCGGAGCGATGCCAGCACCACCATTCAATCCCCAATCAGTACCCCGTTCCTGCCTTCTCCCCATATCCCCTGACTCTGCTATCTAGCTATCCCTTGAAAGTATCCAGAGAACCGGCCTCCACCATCCTCTGAGGCAGAGAATTCCACGCTCAAAACTCTGTGTGAAAAAGTGTTTCCTCATCTCCATTCTAAAAGGCTTACCCCTTATTCTTAAACTGTGGCCCCTGGTTCTGGACTCCCCCAACATCGGGAACATGTTTTATGCCTCTATCATGTCCAAACCCTTAATAATCTTATATGCTTCAATAAGATCCCCTCTCATCCTTCTAAACTCCAGAGTATACAAGCCCAGCTGCTCCATTCTCTCAGCATATGATAGTCCCACTATCCCGGGAATTAACCTTGTGAACCTACGCTGCACTCCCTTAATAGCAAGTTTAGAGCTACAGTGCAGAAACAGGCCCTTCAGCCACCGAGTTCACACTGACCAGTGATCCACACACAATAATACTACCCTGCACACACTAGGCACAATTCACACTAATACCGAGCCAATTAACCTACAAACCTGTATGTCTTTGGAGTGTGAGAGGAAACCGAAGATCTCGGAGTAAACCCACGCAGTCTCAGGGAGAACGCACAAACTCCACGCAGACAGTACCCGTAGTCGGGATCGAACCAGGGTCTCCGGCGCTGCCAGCGCTGTAAGGCAGCAACTCTACCGAGGCGCCACCATGCCGACCAAATGAGCACGTGGGGAAGTCGATCAGACGGAACGACAGAGTGAGTGGGAAGATAAACAAGTGCGAGACAGTGAACCAGAGGATGGCCTGTCGCTGCACCACTGTCCAAAAACAAAATAGCAATGAGAAGATCAAAGATAGATGCAAAATGCTCGAGTAACTCAGCGGCTCAGGCAGCAGCTCTGGAGAACATGGAATGGGTGACCTTTCAGGTCGGGATCAGGTATAGAAGTGTGAAAAAGCACATTACCAGATTCGACGTATAGAAGTGTGCAAAAATGCACATCAGATGGGGACAGTTTCTTACCAGGGAACTGACTCAACCTTCCACACCCAGTGAGCACTGCTGAACTACTACCTACCTCTTTGATGCTCCTCGGACTATCCTTGCTCGGACTTTGCTGGCGCTAGCTTGCGCTAGATGTTATTCCCTTATCATATATCTACACACTGTAAATGGCTCGATTGTAATCATGTGTTGTCTTTCCACTGGTTGGTTAGCACGCAACAGAATCTTTTCACTGTACCTCGGTACACGTGACAATAAACTTAACAGAACTCCTTCAGCATCTGGGTCCTCGTTACCTGCCCATGTAGGTCAGTGTAAAGCAGGGAGACTGATTCCATACAACCGGGTGTTGGCTGAGAGCCAGTGGAGGATGTCAATGTGGTTTACAGCTGAGAGCAGGGTAAGAATTGAGGAGAGATAGGCTGATCGCATTAGTCACACAACATGGTATTAGTCAGTCCCTGTGAAAGGGAGGAACCAGGATTATTAATCAGGAATAGTGCTCCGGGCATCACAGGTGAAGTGACAACATAAAAGATGTAAGTAAATAAATCAAGGAGTGCAGTGCTTGCCAATAAGATGCTCAAATACAAGGCTGATTAGTTGCTATGGTCTAAATTATCATTCCTCTATGAATTGAGAGAGTGCAAGGAGACGGAGTGAATTGCAGGTAGATTTGAGAAGATATAATGGTCATTGTGGCTGGAAGATGGTCAGGACTATGGAATTAAACATTTCTGGTATGAGATCAATAGGAACAGTAGGTAAGGAAATGGCAGGACAAACAGACAGTCGATATCTTAAATCTTTTATAGCTTAGTCATTGAAGGTGAAGTCATTTTCATGATGAATGAGGATGTAATGGGAGGTGAGCAGGCAAATGCGGCTCTGCAGATGGAATCAAGAAACAGAGAGAATGTTTTAAGACTGTGTTGGGAATTGTTTACAGTCTATCTGCTCGCGGCAATGAAGTGTTAGAATGTATAAATGCAGAGATTAGACATTAGGCAGAAGGCAGAGTGGTTTTAAAGGAAGTTTCCCAACTTTCATACAGATTGGAAAAGCAGAGAAGCAAAAATCAGAGGGTTCCCTGTGTGTTCAGTATATTCATCTGGAACGCTGTCACCCACACCTATCAAGGGTCAAAGCAATAAAAGATTTAGCAATGAGTAATGATCTAGATTTAACGGTGTAATGATGCATGAACATTTATCTATTCATGGTCATAAAGTAATTGAGCAGTGTGAGATATGAATGGCTAAGCACCCACTAAGATTCTGCTTTTATGTAATTTCATGAAGGCAAAGAGAATCAGTAATTGTGATGGGAAAGTGGAGCATCTGTATATATGACAGACAGACAGACGGGCAGAGAGAGGGAGAGAGAGAGAGAGAGGCAGAGACAGAGACAGGTGGGCAGAGAGAGAGAGAGAGAGGCAGAGACAGAGACAGACGGGTAGAGAGAGAGAGAGAAAGGCAGAGAGAGAGACAGGCGGGCAGAGAGAGAGAGAGTGGCAGAGACAGGCAGGCAGAGAGAGAGAGAGAGAGAGGCAGAGACAGAGACAGACGGGCAGAGAGAGAGACAGAGACAGAGAGATGGAGAGAGCGGTGAGAGAGAGACAGAGACAGACAGAGAGAGTCAGAGACAGAGAGAGAGACAGAGACAGGCATAGAGAGGCAGAGATAGAGATAGACAGAGAAAGGCAGAGACAGATAGACAGAGAGAGAGAGAGAGAGAGAGAGTGGGAGAGAGAATACAGAGGCTGGGTCATTCAGGTATGAAGAGGGAGAAAACATCTGGAAGAGTATCAAAGATTGGATGTGAGGTGGTAATCGAGAGGTGAGATGAGAGGAGGGAACTGGCCATAAGATGCTGGAATAACTCAGCAGGTCAGGCAGCCTCTCTGGAGAGCAAGGATGGGTGGCGTTTCGTTTCGAGACCTTCTTCAGACTGCCCAGACCGACCAATAATGTCACCCATCCCTTTTTCGCCAGAGATGCTGCCTGACCCGCTGGGTTACTCCTGCACCTTGTGCGGGGGGTGGGGGGGCAGCGAGCCACGCCGACCAACGATCACCAGTTCTATCCTACACACTCAGGGTCAATTTACAGAGGCCAATTAACCAACAAACCCATATGTCTTTGAATGTGAGAGGAAACCGGAGCACCCGGAGGAAACCTACGCAATCACGGGGAGAACGTGCAAACTCCGTACAGACAGCACCATAGTGGTCAGGATGGAAACCTGGTCTCTGGTGCTGCAAGGCAGCAACTCTACGCTGTGCCACCGTGCCGCCAACATTGGGTGGGAGCTGGCCAGGGATGGTGGGAGGGCCTGATGAGAACATGAGTAAGGATGGGTTGATGCTGGCGAGGGGACAGTTGGTACAACAGTGACGCTGGGCGAGGGGACAGTTGGTACAACAGTGACGCTGGGCGAGGGGACAGTTGGTACAACAGTGACGCTGGGCGGAGGGACAGTTGGTACAACAGTGACGCTGGGCGGGGGGGACCAGTTGGTACAAAGTGACTCTGGCGAGGGGACAGTTGGTACAACAGTGACGCTGGGCGAGGGGACAGTTGTACAAATGACACTGGCGAGGGGACAGTTTGGTACAAAGTGACGCTGTGTGAGGGGACAGGTTTGGTACAACAGTGACGCTGGGCGTGGGGGACAGTTGTACAACAGTGACGCTGGGTGAGGGGAACAGTTGGTAAAAACAAAGTGATTCTGGGCGAGGGGACAGTTGGTACATACAGTGACGCTGGGCACAAGTGGGGGCGGGACACAGTTGGTACAACAGTGACGCTGGGCGGGGGGACAGTTGGTACAACAGTAAATCACAAAGAATGAACGTGCCGGCAAAATAATGGCTGCCTTAAGGGCCTGTCCCACTTGGGCAACCTAATCCACGCGTTCTGGCGAGTTTGCACTCGACTCATACTCGCAGCATGGTCGACACGAGATCGTAGGAGGTCTTCGTAACTCTCCTTCATGCTCGAGAGTGGTCTCCGTGTACTCGAGGCCGCAGCTAGGTCGCTGCGTTATTTTCAATGTTAAAAAATGCCTGCGAGTAAAAAAAGGTCGCCATGGAAAAAATCGATACTTTTCTTACTCGTATGTTTAGTCTAGTAGGTCGTAGTAGGTCGGCATGTTAGCCGTAGGTAATCGAGGGCAGTCGAAGGTAGTCGTAGATAGTCTTCATCAGTCGAAGGGAGGTCGAAGGAGATTGTCTTCACTCTCCACTATTCGGTGTACAGATTTTCCTAAGTTTGTCATAGCTGGTCATAGCTAGTCGAAGCTGGTCTTCTACATAGTCGAAGGAGGTTGAAGCTGGTCTTCAACATAGTCGAAGGAGGTTGAAGCTGGTCTTCAACATAGCCGAAGACTTCCATGTCATTTTTTTAAACTCTTCTAAACTTGCCAATTAGGTCGCCCAAGTGGGACAACCCCTTAAGACTGTCAAAAAGGAAACGGGTAGAGTTGGCACCTTTAACCAATACCATGACAGGTTAACCTCTCCAGGAATGCACTGCTCATGTACCTAGTCTGAATGTAGTGTAAGTGATAACAAGATGTTTAACTTTGTAATATCACTGCACATGCCTGTAAGTACACGTTAAGCATTCTATATACTTGAGATGGTCCGGATCAAATGTTCTCAATGTTTGCTACCAACAGAGGTGGCACGGTGGCGCAGCAGTAGAGTTGCTGCCTTACAGCTCCTGAGACCTGGGTTCGATCCTGACTACGGGTCTTGTCTGTGCGGAGTTTGTTCGTTTACCCCGGGACTCCATGGGTTTTCTCCGGGTGCTCCGCTTTCCTCCCACATTTCAAAGACGTGTAGATTTGTGAGTTATTTGGCTTAGGTAAAAATGATAAATCGTCGCTAGCGTGTAGGAGTTTTTAGTGTGCGGGGATCGATAGTTGACGCGGACTCGGTGAGCTGAAAGGCCTGTTTCCGTGTTGTCTCTCCAAACTAAACCACCACATCAACTACTAATTGCATTGGGTGGTGTGAAAGATTGCAACCTTCACGTGGTCCGCCCTGTTTCGACTAATGCAATCAACTCGAAGTGCACAAACGGAAGATCAAGTAGAACAAGTTGTCCAACAACTTTCGGCTGTGCACGCCAAACGAAAGAAGAAGCATTGGGTCACTGGGTAACTGAGAAAAGCGAATCATGTCATAGAACTTTGAACCGTACAGCACAAGAACAGGACCTTCGGCCCACAATGCCTGTGTTGAACATGATGCTAAGACCACCTCTTATCTACCTGCACATGATCACTGTCTCTCCACTCCCTGTTTATTCAGTCGCCTATTCTTAAGCTTCTTAAACAGCAGTATCGCATCTGCCTCAACCACCAACCCTGGCAGTGTGTTTCTGGCATCCAACAGCCTCTGTGTGAAAAGATTGTCCCGCATATCTCCTTTAAACTTTGCCAATCTCACCTTAAAGTGTCGCAAAGGAAAATATCCCATTTTTAGTTTAGTTTAGTTTAGAGATACAGCGCGGAAACAGGACCTTCGGCCCACCGAGTCAGCGCCGACCAGTGCCCCCCGCACACTAACACTATCCTACACACATTAGGGAAACTTTTTAACTTTTTTACATTTATACCAAGCCAACTAACCTACAAACCTGTACATCTTTGGAGTGTGGGACGAAACCGAAGATCTCGGAGAAAACCCACGCAGGTCACGGGGAGAGCGTACATACTCCGTACAGACAGCACCCATAGTCGGGATCGAACCCGAGACTCTGGCGCCGTAAGCGATCTAAGGCAACACCTCCACTGCCACCTATTTATGCAACAAAACTGCTTCGATGAATGTCGCACGTCAACTCGGCTCATCTTAAATTGATTACAACTCAAAAAGCCATGGGGGTGAATAAAATATGTGTTGTGATGCAACAAAGCCCAGTTATAACTGAAGGAGCAAAGATTCACTGTTGGTTATGCCATGAGAGATTAAAGAGAGAAAGCCCACCTCAATGAAAAGCATGTAAAATGTCAAGTATCTACACCGATTCCAAATATTCTCCACCCAAATGACTCTGCCTTGCCCTGCACCCAAACCAACTCCTGCCTGACCCTTGCTACACTCCACCTCACACATGCCTCCTTACCTCATACTACAATCTCTAGCCCTTTACCTCATCTTCACTTTCAGTTTCAGTTCAGTTTATTGTCACGTGTACCGAGGTACAGTCAAAAGCTTTTGTTGCGTGCCAACCGGTCAGCAGAACGACAATAGATGATTACAATCGAGCCGTTTACAGTGTATAGATACATGTTAAGGGAATAATGTTTCGAGCAAGGTAAAGCCATAAATGTTGTGGTAGGAGTAGATATTTAAGAGTGTGGAACGACTGTAATATGTGTTTGTCGATCTGCTTCTGTGGCTACCACACAAATAGTTGCCCAGGTTGGGTGCCACCTTGGAAGTTGTTGGTGAGTGCCTGTAAAGTGGGGCTGGGGCTGGTGGTGGAGGCAGATACAATAGTGGTATGCAAGATCATTTTTACATAGGCACATGGGTAGGCAGGGAATGGAGGCATATGGATTAGTTTAGTTTAGTTTAGCTTAGTTTAGACATACATTGCGGAAACAGGCCCTCCGGCCCACCAAGTACGCAACAACCAGCGATCCCTGCACATTAACACTATCCTACATACCAGGGACAATTTTAAATTCATAACAAGACATACCAAGGGATCCCAGCTATTTACAAAATATATTAATGATTTGGACGAGGGAATTGAGTGCAACATCTCCAAGTTTGTGGATGACACGAAGCTGGGGGGCAGTGTTAGCTGTGAGGAGGATGCTAGGAGGCTGCAAGGTGACTTGGATAGGCTGGGTGAGTGGGCAAATGCATGGCAGATGCAGTATAATGTGGATAAATGTGAGGTTATCCACTTTGGTGGCAAAAACAGGAAAGTAGATTATTATCTGAATGGTGGTCGATTAGGAAAAGGGGAGTTGCAACGAGACCTGGGTGTCATGGTACACCAGACATTGAAAGTAGGCATGCAGGTGCAGCAGGCAGTGAAGAAAGCAAATGGTATGTTAGCATTCATAGCAAAAGGATTTGAGTATAGGAGCAGGGAGATTCTACTGCAGTTGTACAGGGTCTTGGTGAGGCCACACCTGGAGTATTGCGTACAGTTTTGGTCTCCAAATCTGAGGAAAGACATTCTTGCCATAGAGGGAGTGCAGAGAAGGTTCACCGGACTGATTCCTGGGATGGCACGACTTCCATATGAAGTAAGACTGGATAGACTCGGCTTGTACTCGCTAGAATTTAGAAAATTGAGGGGGGATCTTATAGAAACTTACAAAATTCTTAAGGGTTGGACAGGCTAGATGCAGGAAGATTTTTCCCGATGTTGGGGAAGTCCAGCACAAGGGGTCACAGTTTAAGGATAAAGGGGAAATCTTTTAGGACCAAGATGAGAAAAATATTTTTCACACAGACAATGATGAATCTCTAGAATTTTACTTCGGAGTCACGTGAGTGACTACGTGAAGAAGCCCCGCCAGGCGCATGCGCGTCATTACGTCCGGAGGGCACAGCTCCACCAGCGGGTAAGTAGGAACTTCTAAGGTAAGTGTTTTAAAAACTGTACTTAGAAGTATTTCCACTCCATAAAGCTGGCTCAAGCAGTCAGTAGGAGTGGGGAGTTGGAGCTGTCACTTCCGAAGATCCGTCTTAGTGTGGGTCCAGAGATTCACCAATTTGATCGGGTCGGGAGATAAGCACGGCAACGCTGGTTCCGATGCCGGGTGCCGTTTTACCGGCAGCAGTTCAAATAGCGCGCTAATTTTCCCCACTAGCTCCATTGACAAAAGGCAGGCCAACTGGAATTTGCTTCAGAATGAGCCTGGTCCATCTGTTTATTTCCAAGGGTGCTAGCAGACTGAGGCTGCTCCTAGCCATGCAAAGTCACAGACCTGGGTTCTCTGACAACAATAGTTGCTCTTCCCCTGATCATACAAAACTGTAGGGGAGATTGGGAACATGCAGCTGATGCTCCACTCTTCATTACATAAGGGTCCAAGGGCCAGTAATGTCCAAGAGGGCCATACCAAGACCAACATATGGTGGATCAATTATTGGGGTTCCTTCCAGCGCCTTGTTTAGACTGGAGGATGCCTCCCTACTATATGATGGGAGAAGCGGGCAGATTGCAGCTGACCCTGATGCTGGTGTCCCTGCTTATGTGCAAACACCAGCGCGCACAAGAGCCACGCTCCGGGTGTCTCGGAAATGGCACTGAGTTGCTATTCCAGAGGGGGCTGGTGAGTCAATGGAACAATCCCTTGCCAGCAGTATCAATTATGTAGTACCTCACCAGCTCCAGCAAGATAAGATGCAAGTGACTGCAAACAAACATGAGTCCTTCTTTGACGGGACAGGGGGTTCGGTGTTAACACGTCCTCCACTGGTGGCTGCAGCAATTACTGCATTTGGCACTATGGTCCAAGGGACAATCATTCCTCAAACTCACAACAGATATGTTGTGGTATTTTATGCATTTTTCAGGAAATTGCATCAGGGAATATCGCCATCAGGCCAACACTAAACCAAAAATTTGCTACTCTATGTAGGGCGACTACTGTACAAACGCCTGAAATATTGTTTGGAACGGACCTTGTCATGAAAATTCGTGAAATTCATGATGAGGCCAAAGCAATTGGCTTAATGTAGTCAAGCATTTCGAGGCCACCTGTTCGCAACCCTGGGTTAATACTGAAAGTCACATCCAGGTGCTGGGCTCAGCAGGGGGCCAGTGGGGGCAACGAGGGTACCCACCGAGACAGACCAGGCTACAATCCCAATATGAGCAGACAACAGATTTACAGGTCAACTGTAGAGGTACAGGGACTTTTCTTAACGATAAAGTTCTGGTGGCCAAACTCCTATTGGAGGTTGATTACAAATGTTTTCTAATGAATGGTGCTGTATAATGTATGATATGTTTATACTAAATACTGTCTCATGTCTCCCATTGAGTTTATCTCAGGGGTAGATCCACCTCAACAGCACAAGCCTAATAAAATGTGGGTGTTTTCTGCTCAAGAGCCTGAACAGATAGATAATGGTGATTGATAAAGCCATTAATCATCCTCCACAATTGTGTCTAATATTTCCCCTGATCTCAAAAAGATGGGTGTAGTAGAGTCATTCTCGTCCTCAATCACTTAAATTCGTTACTGCTAAACACCTTCTATCACAGGTCTGTTATGTGGCAACTATTGGGTTGCAAGATGTATATTATTCACTGCCAATTCATGCTCATTGTCGCAGGTACTTGAAATTAAATTGGATGGCACAGCTGTGGCAATACAAAGCATTGACTCCTGGATTAAGTTCAGCACCCAGGCTATTTATTAATTTGTTAAAACCTGTGCTGGTGCTATTCAGCCTATCATCACATTGTAATGGCTTATTTAGCTGATATCTTAATTATCAGCAACACTAATGAGTCAGCTGAAGAATCGGTGCTTGAGTCATTAGGGGTTGCTCATCCAACTAAGTCCAAGTTACAGCCAACCCAAAATATTGAATATTTGAGTTTCTACTTAATTCCGCTGCTATAACAGTAACATTACCAACAGCCAAGGTTGTCGATGATGATGATGTCTGTACTTGCCTCCCACAAAACTTTATCGCTCCATCCGAGAAGACGCTAAGGTCATTGGTAAATGGGGAGCAGGTTCCTGCAGTACATTCGGGCCTTTGCATTATCAACATAGCATGCGAACTAGCACTAAAATCGAATGCAGGCCATTTTCATCGGGTTATCCAGTTACCAACCACAGCTCTCGCAGAATTGCAGTGGTGCATTGTTAATGTTAATCTAGCTACCAATAACATTTTGGGTACTAGACTCTTCCCTAATCTTCCAGACTGATGTCAGCGCTCTCGGATGGGGGGCTACGGACACCGAGTCTAGCTGTGGGGGTAGCTGGCATGAACACGAAGGGTTGATTCGCCCCACACACGGGATAAATTATTTCGCATTATTGGAGGCATTTTATGGGTAAAGGCATATTGCTCCTCAATGAAGGATTTACACATTCAACTCCAGATTGATAACACCACAGCAGTGGCATATATTAATCATATGGGAGGAGCACGATCAGTATCATGTGTTAACTGGGTACCGTCATGTGGCATTGGTGTATGTCAACGCATATCTGCGTTTCAGCCATTTATTCACCACCTATAGCTAATGTGGTGGCCGACCATAGGTCGCGTACATTTCATGTCAATATAGAGTGAATGTTGAATTCTAAACTTTGTCACACAATTGTCACTCTATTTGGGTTGCCAGCCATTGATCTGTTCCAACCAGATTACATCACCAGTTGCCTAAATATGTTTCATGGGAGCCAGATCCAGGTGCAGTTGCCGTGGATGCAGTCTCATTACATTGGGGGCACTAAAATCTTATGCAATTCCTCCATTTTTTCATCCTGAACTGTCTCATCACAATAGAGCGAGACTCCGCCACAGGTGTTTTGGTGGTCCTAGATTGGCTTACACAACCATGGTTCCCCTTAGTGTTTTCAATGATGGTTCAGCCATTCATGATGATTTCCAGCTGCAGTAATTTCTTGGTGCATCCGGTTGCATGAGAAAGCCACCCTTTACATGACCATATTAATTGTTGGTCTGCAGGTTCTGACCAAACATTTCCAAGGACTTGGATTGTCGAACAGGGCCATGGTGGTTCTCACTGCAGGCTGGCGAAATAGAAACATAGAAACATAGAAATTAGGTGCAGGAGTAGGCCATTCAGCCCTTCGAGCCTGCACCGCCATTCAATATGATCATGGCTGATCATCCAACTCAGTATCCCGTACCTGCCTTCTCTCCATACCCTCTGATCCCCTTAGCCACAAGGGCCACATCCAACTCACTCTTAAATATAGCCAATGAACTGGCCTCAACTACCCTCTGTGGCAGAGAGTTCCAGAGACTCACCACTCTCTGTGTGAAGAAAGTCTTTCTCATCTCGGTCTTAAAGGATTTCCCCCTTATCCTTAAGCTGTGACCCCCTTGTCCTGGACTTCCCCAACATCGGGAACAATCTTCCTGCATCTAGCCTGTCCAACCCCTTAAGAATTTTGTAAGTTTCTATAAGATCCCCTCTTAATCTCCTAAATTCCAGAGAGTATAAACCGAGTCTATCCAGTCTTTCTTCATAAGACAGTCCTGACATCCCAGGAATCAGTCTGGTGAACCTTCTCTGCACTCCCTCTATGGCAATAATGTCCTTCCTCAGATTTGGAGACCAAAACTGCACGCAATACTCCAGGTGTGGTCTCACCAAGACCCTGTACAACTGAAGTAGAACCTCCCTGCTCCTGTACTCAAATCCTTTTTGCTATGAAAGCTAACATACCATTCGCTTTTTTCACTGCCTGCTGCACCTGCATGCCTACTTTCAATGACTGGTGTACCATGACACCCAGGTCTCGCTGCATCTCCCCCTTTTCCCAATCGGCCACCATTTAAATAATAGTCTGCTTTCCTGTTTTTGCCACCAAAGTGGATAACCTCACATTTATCCACATTATACTGCATCTGCCAAACATTTGCCCACTCACCCAGCCTATCCAAGTCACCCTGCAGTCTCCTAGCATCCTCCTCACAGCGAACACTGCCCCCCAGATTAGTGTCATCCGCAAACTTGGAGATATTGCCTTCAATTCCCTCATCCAGATCATTAATATATATTGTAAATAGCTGGGGTCCCAGCACTGAGCCCTGCGGTACCCCACTAGTTACTGCCTGCCATTGTGAGAAGGACCCGTTTACTCCTACTCTTTGCTTCCTGTCTGCCAGCCAGTTCTCTATCCACATCAATACTGAACCCCTAATACCGTATGCTTTAAGTTTGTATACTAATCTCTTATGTGGGACCTTGTCGAAAGCCTTCTGGAAGTCCAGATATACCACATCCACTGGTTCTCCCTTATCCACGCTACTAGTTACATCCTCGAAAAATTCCACAAGATTTGTCAGACATGATTTACCTTTTGTAAATCCATGCTGACTTTGTCCAATGATTTCACCACTTTCCAAATGTGCTGCTATCCCATCTTTAATAACTGACTCTAGCAGTTTCCCCACTACCGATGTTAGACTAACTGGTCTGTAATTCCCCGTTTTCTCTCTCCCTTCTTAAAAAGAGGGGTTACATTTGCTACCCGCCAATCCTCAGGAACTACTCCAGAATCTAAAGAGTTTTGAAAGATTATCACTAATGCATCCACTATTTCCTGAGCTACTTCCTTAAGTACTCTGGGATGCAGCCTATCTGGCCCTGGGGATTTATCGGCCTTTAATCTATTCAATTTACCCAACACCACTTCCCGACTGACCTGGATTTCACTCAATTCCTCCTTTGACCCACAGTCCCCTGCTATTTCAGGCAGATTATTTATGTCTTCCTTAGTGAAGACGGAACCAAAGTAGTTATTCAATTGGTCCGCCATATCCTTGTTCCCCATGATCAACTCACCTGTTTCTGACTGCAAGGGACCTACATTTGTTTTAACTAACCTCTTTCTCTTCACATATCTATAAAAACTTTTGCAGTCAGTTTTTATGTTCCCTGCCAGTTTTCTTTCATAATCTGAAATGGCACTCAAAAAACAATATATGGTTCACATAAAGAAATGGGAACTGTTTCTGTGTACAATCCAATATGTCTTATCATAATGCAAGCATATGTGATGTGTTGGAGTTCCTTGCTAAGTTGCATTTTGATGAGCACCTGCATTATAGTGACATTACCAGCGCTCGGAGTGCGTTGTCCTCTTATTGCGGGCAGTCTTCAGAACAACATCCTATCGGGTCTCATCCGTTAGTATCCCGATTTATGATGAATTTTTAATAAAAACCCTCCGAAACCTCGCTGTACAGAAATCTGGGACATCACTCCTGTTCTCACAATGCTTCGGCAATGGGCTCCAATTACTTTATTATTTACGCAGAGATTAACTCTTGCTGTGTTTATGCTAATAGCGCTGGTTCAGCACAACGTGTACAAACATTACAATTCTTACGAATACCTTGTATGCGTTGTCTGTCAATGACATTAACTTCTATGTTTATGATTTAATCAAACAAAGCAGGCCCGGTCTGGCTGGAATCAGGTGACGTTTAAAGCCTATCTTGTTGACCAAATGTTATATGTCGTTACGCCATATAACTTAAGCCAATATATTAAGGTAACAAGGAGTCTCAGAGGTTCTGAGACAGGACTGCTCATTCGTCACAAAAAGACATCTAAAAGAGTGTCAGCACAAACTATTTCTAGATGGTTGAAACAGGTTCTCAATTATGCTGGAGTCGACATTCCTGTCTTTAACTCTCACTCCACCAGGGCGGCATCGATCTCCGCGGCCAAGGCTCAGGACGTGCCGCTAGACCAAATCTTCGAGGCCGCAGGATGGTCTCGAGAAGCAACATTTTCTCAATTTTCTGACAAACCTGTACAGACCGTGCCACAGTTTGGGCATGCTGTTTTGGGTCACATTTAATTCATTTGCTTTGTGTTCTATCATTGTTTGTAATTTTCCCTGAGACAGAAGGGTTATTCCTGTGTTTATTATTGTTAACAATAGTTATTGAATAATTCGAAGCAATGTTCGATAAATTATTTATTCCCTACTGTGTCAACCAAAGCAGATTGTCGTATGTGTGCATCTACGGCATGAAAATACAGAGCTTTGAAATCTTCACGTAGTCACTCACATGACTCCAAAGTAAAATAGTAAGATTAAACGAGAACTTACCAGTTCAAAGTTTGATCCTTATTTTATGAGGAGAGACGTTGAGGGATTACGTGCCCTCCGCTCCCACCCTCATAATCTAAGAGATCATCTGGTAGTTCTAGTCTTCTACTAGCCTTACTATGTTACTTCGGCTATTTTATTCTGTGTTTTCACGCCGCTGCTTTGAAGTATGATGCGCATGCGCCTGGCGGGGCTTCTTCACGTAATCCCTCAAACGTCACTCCTCATAAAATAAGGATCAAACTTCGAACTGGTAAGTTCTCATTTAATCTTACTATTCTCTTCCATGGAAAGTAGCTGAGGCCAGTTCATTGGCTATATTTAAGAGGGAGTTAGATGTGGCCCTTGTGGCTAAAGGGATCATGGGGTGTGGAGAGAAGGCAGGTACAGGATACTGAGTTGGATGATCAGCCATGATCATATTGAATGGCGGTGCAGGCTCGAAGGGCCGAAGGGCCTACTCCTGCACCTATGTTTCTATGTCTATACCTGTACGAGGAAATGAAAGATCACGGAGAAAACGCACGTGGTCACAGAGGGAACGTCCAAACTCTGTACGTGCAGTACGCGTAGTCAGGATTGAACCCGGGCCTCCAGCGCTGCAAGCGTTGTAATGGGCCTGTCCCACTTACGCGACTTTTACGGCGACCATCATAGGTCGTTGCACGTCGCCGAAAATGTTCAACATGTTGCAAATCCAGCGGCGACCAGAAAGATGCTGCGACTCTTTGGGCGAATGAGGAGACGACTCACGACCATACAGGCGACACCCTGGCGACATGTCGCGGGATGAATCCTGTATGGTTGTGAGTACTCGCCCAAAGACTTGTACCGTGTTCTGGTCGCCGCTGGATTTTCAACATGTTCAACTTGTTGAAAAGTCGCATAAGTGGAACAGCCCCATAAGGCAGCAACTCACCACCATACCGCCCTAAATTATATGCAGACAGTGGAGCTTAGTTTAACGGCATCCTGTTCGACATGACTTTGTGGGCCAAAGGGCTTGTACCTGTGCTGTACTGCTTCTATGTTTTATATATTCTTGTTAAAATTCCATAAAATTAGAATCTTAGGAGTTGTCCAGATCTCCCATTTGGGCAAATGACTGATAAAGTTGACGTTACAGATAGAAATGAATGGATAGTTACCTGAGATGATAAAGTCAATGCTTTTTTTCCTTGCATTAACATCGGAAAAAGTAATTCAGGAGCAATGTTTTTTATGACTACATTAGTGACAAATATATGGTTAGCTGGAACTCGCTAATATATCCCAAAGAAAGTAATGGTGGCTCCAAGACAGACTCATAAACATTAAGGTAAACAAAACAAATGGAATAATAAAAGGTAACAACACTAAAGAAAGCCAAATTCCCAGAAACTGATTGCTTCAACTTGAAGGTTTTAAAGAATCACTTAGCAGAAATCTTGTTCTTCAAAATTTTTCTTGATTCTGGAAACAATTGCCTGACAAGGGTGAAACACAGGACACAAAGTGCTGGAGTGACTCAGCGGGTCAGGCAGCGTCTCTGAGGAACATGGATTGGTGATGTTTCGGGTCAGGGCCCTACTTCAAAAAACTACAGAGGTCGTTTAATTGCCACGGTGGAGCATGGCCAGTCACGATGGCGCAGCGGTAGAGTCGCTGCCTTACAGTGAATGCAGCGCTGGAGACCCGGGTTCGATCCTGACTGCGGGCGGTGTCTGTACGGAGTTTGTAAGTTCTCTGCGCGGGTTTTCTCCGAGATCTTCAGTTTCCTCCCACACTCCAAAGACGTACAGGTTTGTAGGTTAATTGGTTTGGTAAATGTAAAAAAAAATGTCCCTAGTGGGTGTAGGATAGTGTTAATGTGTGTGTTTCCGCGCTGTATCTCTAAACTAAAATAAAGCTTGCCAATTTGCAAAATAACTTTTTAGGGCTTCTTTAGTTCCTGATCAACAAAGCATTATAACCAACTAGAGGCACAAAATGCAAACAGTGTTTCTTAATTCTTTATCCTGTACAAGAGCAGTTCTGCTGAAATGCCTCAGTTGAAACCTTGTAACCGAGAAAATCGTGTTATAAAATCATGTGTCAATGGGGGAAAGAGGTTTGGGACTCAAGACTTTCAAACTTGTAATAACAAAGCTATTTTGGCTGCAGGATTGTCAGAAATAAAGGACCTTTAAATAGCTCTGAGTTTATTTTAGTTAATGCAACCTAAAAATACTAAAGACAGACACAAAGTGCTGCAATAACTCAGCAGGTTGGGCAGAGCCGCTGGAAAAAGAAGGGGTGACGTTTCGGGTCGTGACCCTGCATCAGACTGAAAGTAATGGGGAGGGAACGGGAGGTAAAAAAAAGGGAGCAGGATGGGCAACAGATGATCAAGGAAGGGTTCAAGGGACCAACATTTGACTTTGCTACTCTTTTTCCCTTAACGTATCTAAATAATCTTTTACAGTCCTTCTTTATATTCCTGGCCAGCTTCCCCTCGTACTTCATCTTTTCAGCCCATATTGCCCGTTTTGTTTCCTTAATTCTGTTGTCCTATGAAAGTTTCCCAATCCTCTGGCTTCCGGCTACTCTTATGCATCATTTCTTTTAGTTTTATTCTATCCCTAACTTCTCTTGTCAGCCACGGTTGCCTCCTACTCCCCTTAGAATCTTTCTTCCTTTTTGGAATTAAATGATTCTGCGTCTTCTGGATTATGCCCAGAAATTCTTGCCATTGCTGTTCGACTGTCATTCCTGCTAGGATCCCTTTCCAGTCTACTTTGGCCAGCTCCCCTCTCATGCCTTCACAGTGCCCATTGTTCAACTGCATCACTGACACTTCCGATTTCACCTTCTCCTTCTCAAATTGCAGATTAAAACTAATCATATTATGATCACTACCTCAAAGCGGTTCCTTTACCTCGAGTTCTCTTATCATATCTGGTTCATTGGACAACACTAAATCCAGAATTGCCTTTTCTCTGGTCTGCTCCATTACAAGTTGTTCTAAGAATCCATCTCGAAGGCATTCTACAAACTCTCTTTTGTGGTGTCCTGAACCAACCTTATTGAAAGTCAAAGTCAAAAGAACAGAACAGATCAGTGTGTCCATATACCCTTATATAAATATATACACACATGAATAAATAAACTGATAAAGTGAAAAATAAACAGATAATGGGCTATTAATGTTCAGAGTTTTGTCCGAGCCAAGTTCAAAGCCTGATGGCTGTGGGGAAGTAGCTATTCCTGAACCTGGGCGTTGCAGTCTTCAGGCTCCTGTACCTCTACCTGAAGGTAGCAGGGAGACAGGCACGTGCCGTGAGTAATCAGCCAGGGAAGGCAGTGGCTTTTAAAAATCTTGAAAACCGCGCATGCGCAGATTATTATCTGCCTGGTGAGCTGTCAGTCAGTTTTTTAATCTTGAAACTGCGCATGCGCACATTGTTCCCTCCCCGGTGAACTGTCATTCGGCTATTTTTATATCGTGGAAACCGCGCATGCATCTGTTATAATTGCATCTGTGTTCTCGGACCAGGAAAGATCTTCAGAGATGTGCACGTCCAGGAATTTGAAGCTCTTGACCCTTTCTACCATCGACCCATTGAGATAAACGGGACTGTGGGTCCCCATCCTACTTCCAAAGTTCACAATCAGTTCCTTGGTTTTGCTGGTGTTGAGGGCCAGGTTATTGTGCTGGCACCATATGGACAGTCGCTCGATCTCTCTTCTATACTCTGACTCATCCCCATCAGTGATACGTTCCACAACAGTGGTGTCGTCAGCAAACTTGATGATGGAGTTCTCACTATGACCGACTACACAATCATGAGTATAGAGTGAGTACAGCAGGGGGCCGAGTACGCAGCCGTGCTGATAGTAATCGAGGCTGACACATTTCCACCAATACGAATAGACTGTGGTCTGTGAATGAGGGTTGTCAGCCGTTGGGTTTGGTTGTCAGCTGCCAAGCAAAATATGAGGTGCTCTTGCTGCAAATTTGCACATGGTCTCATTCTGGCAATGGAGGAGGCCCAGACTAAGGCTGTAGGTTGCATTGTTTAATACAGCATCATTAAACAGATGTTAATAGAGGTAACCACATATCAATTTCAATAGCCTTCTATGATAAATTAAGTAGCTGTGTTCTTAAGAGACAGTGGTGTCCGTGGAAACAGTCTTTTTATGCCTAGTGTTAAAGAAGGAACTGCAGATGCTGGAGAATCGAGGGTACACAAAAGGCTGGAGAAACTCAGCGGGTGCAGCAGCATCTAAGGAGCGAAGGAGATAGGCGACGTTTCAGACGAAGATAGACACAAGACTGCGTCTATCTCAGTTCCTCTGACTGAAGAAGGGTCTCGACCCGAAACGTCGCCTATCTCCTTCGCTCCTTAGATGCTGCTGCACCCGCTGAGTTTCTCCAGCCTTTTGTGGACCCTTTTTATGCCTAGATTGTTTTTCCCCAGGACAGCTTTTTTCTGCTTGCCATTTTCTGAAGTGACTGGTTCTCTACTTCCTGATCAAAATCATTCTGTACCCAATTCAGCCCGCATAATACAAACAGTATCAGCGCAGTCTGTGCGACCAGCGATCGCCCTTAAACTAGTTCTGTGCTCCACACTAGGTATCATTCACAGAGCCCAATGCTGAGACAGACACAAAAAGTTGGAGTAACTCAGCAGGTCAGACAGCATCTCTGGAGCAAAGGAATAGGTGACGTTATGGGTCGAGTCCCTTCCTCAGTCAGAGCAACTGAGATAGACGCAGTCTTGTGTCTATCTTCGTTATAAACCAGCATCTGCAGTTCATTCCTGCACGTGTTTGGGATGTGGGAGAAAACCGGAGCAACTGGAGAAAATCCACGCGGTCACAATGAGAACAGACAAACTCCGTACAGACAGCACCCATAGAAAGGTTCGAACCCAGATCTGTGGCGCTGCAACTCTACCGCTGCTCCACTCTGCCACTTACTGTGTTAAACGTTAAACATGCAGCTCCTTGTTAATGGAAGATCCCAGTTGCTAGCAGTCACTCATGTGGTTGCCCCACACGACCTCTCAGAGCCAACATTAAAACATAGAACAGTACAGCACAAGAACAGGCCCTTTGGCCCACATTGACTGTGCCGAACATGATGCCAAGACCTTCATATCTACATCCCTCCATCCCCTACATGTCCACATGTCTATCCAAAAGTCTTTTAAATACCGGATTGGCATGGATATAACTGGGGAGGGGGGAGTGGGGGAGGGTGTCATTGATTGGACAAAGGGCAGCAGATATGTAAAAACAAAATATGTCAGATACGGGATAAGGATAGAAATGTGAAGCCTAGAGGAAGGAATATGGGGGAAAGGGGAAAATGTGGGGAATGGGTACACATTCATGTGGGGTACAGGCATGAGGGGGGAAAAGATAGGGGGAGGGTGGTTTGGAGTTTTGTATTCAGATGTTCATACCGTTAGGCAACCTGAAACACCGTCTATCCATGTTCTCCAGAGATGCTGCCTAACGTGCTGAATTACTCCAGCTCTTTGTGTCTCTTCTAGTTCCTTGCATCAACCTTTGACCAGGTACATGGACAGTAAAGGTTTACAGGGATATGTTCCAAATGTAAGCAAATGGGACTAGCTGCGATGGGGCATCTTGGTTGGCATGGACGGGTTGGGCCGAAGGGCCTGTTTCCACGCTCTATCTATCTATGACTAACACTGTCAGAGAGCCTGTGTCTGGCCAATGACTAGTTTAGATTTTAGTTTAGAGGTACAGCGCGGAACGCCCACCAAGTCCGCCCTGACCAACGATCCCCAAACATTAACATTACCCTACACATACTTGGGACAGTTTGACATTTATACCAAGGCAATTAACCTACAAACTTGTACGTCTTTGGAGTGTGGGAGGAAATCAGAGATCTCAGAGAAAACACATGCAGGTCACAGGGAGAACGTACAAACTCCGTACAGACAGCACCTGTAGTCAGGATCGAACCCGAGTCTCTGGCGCTGTAAGTTGTAGGGCTATCGCTAGGCCAACGTACCGCCCACTGTGCTGCCTATTGTTCCTCATCTTAGCCCACATGGTTAGCTTTCAGTAAACTGATCGTGCCAATCCCGAGTCATTGTGCCTGGGCATCTGATGCTGCCAGTTTACCGATAGCCACTCATGCCATCAAGACAGCCAGATTCATTCAACACTAAATAACAAATGAACTCCAGGAGCTCCTGTTCCTCATCCAGTGGTCTTCAGGGACACCAGAATGTCCACTGAATGTCTGGGCAAATTGGAGCTGGCTTGAAGGAATACCCTTTCTCATGTCTGTTACGGTACTAGTGATTTGATGAACATCGAGCATCTTTCCTCTAGCGGGAGAGTCTGGCACCACAGGTCACACTCAGAATTAAAGGACGTTCCTTTAGGAAGGAGTTGAGGAGGAATTTCTTTAGCCAGAGGGTGGTGAATCTGCGGGATTCATTGCCACTGAAGAGGCCAAGTCAATGGATATTTTTAAGGCAGTGATAGAGAGATTCTTGATTAGTACAGGTGTCAGGGGTTATGTGGAGAAGGCAGGAGAATGGGGTTAGGAGGGAGAGAGAGATCAGCCATGATTGAATGGTGGAGTAGACTTGATGGGCTGAATGGCCTCATTCTGCTCCAATCACTTATGAACTTATCAACCTAAGCACATGATCCATACCTACAGTATACAAGCCTTCCCGGCGAGCCGCGGCTGTGGACTGGGAACGCTGCCGGAGGCCTCTATCGAGGTTCCGCGGTCTCGATGCCTCCCGGGTCGCTGCGTAGAAGCCCGGGTTGGGGCCTGGCTGGGGCTTCACGGGTCGGAGTCTGGGTCGATGGAGTGGCCAACGGAGCCCGCGGCTGGGGCCTGGAACGGCACCACGGAGGTGTGAAACGTGGCGGCGCCGGCGGTGAAGCCTTGCGGCAGCGGCGATGCCTTGCAGGTCGACCCGTGGTTGACGGTCGATGAGAGCGTGGAGGATCACCGTGAGGTGGGAGGGGGACAAAAGGGGGAGCCGGCGTGCTTTGTAACTTTGTCAGCACCGTAGCTGGCTGCTATTTGTATACGTGTTAAAGAAGGAACTGCAGATGCTGGAGAATCGAGGGTACACAAAAGGCTGGAGAAACTCAGCGGGTGCAGCAGCATCTAAGGAGCGAAGGAGATAGGCGACGTTTCGGGTCGAGACCCTTCTTCAGACTGGTCAGGGATCAGGGAAATGAGAGATATAGACGGTGATGTGGAGAGATAAAGAACAATGAATGAAAGATATGCAAAAAAGTATCGACGATAAAGGGAACAAGCCATTGTTAGCTGTTTGTGGTGTGAAAATGAGAAGCTAGTGCGACTAGGGTGGGGGAGGGAGATAGAGATAGAGGGAATTCCAGGGCCTGAGGGCTGAGGGAGAGGTGGGAAGGGGCGGAGACAGCAAGGGTTAACAGAAAGAAAATTCAATGTTCAAGCCCAGAGGATGCAGACTCCCCATGCGGAATATGAGGTGCTGTTCCCCTCCAACTTGCGCAAGTGTTTGACTCACTCCGGCCGTGGAGGAGGCCCAGGACCGAGAGGTCGGATACGGAATGGGAGGGGGAGTTGAAGTGCTGAGCCACCGGGAGGTCGGGTTGGTTATTGCGGACCGAGCGGAGGTGTTCGGCGAAACGATCGCCAAGCCTCCGCTTAGTCTCACCGATATAGATCATCTGGCATCTGGAGCAGCGGATGCAGTAGATGAGGTTGGCGGAGGTGCAGGTGAACCTCTGTCGGACCGGGAAGGACTGCTTGGGTCCCTGAAAGAAGTGGAGGGGGGAGGTGAAGGGACAAGTGTAGCATTAAATTTTCTCAATTGTATTTTCTCTATTTGTATACATCGTGTTTGCAAACAAAGATTCTCACTCTGCCGAGACACATGACCCTTCTTCAGATTCACTATGGGTATTAACATTGATTTCAGTTTTAATTAAACTCTAACAACTCCCCGCCTCCCATTGTATGTAAATTGGCTTGGTATAATCATAACTAGCCCCTAATGTGTGTAAGATAGTGTGTCTGTGCGGATCGCTGGTCAGTGTGGACTCAGTGGGCCAAAGGCCTGTTTCTGCGCTGAATCTCTAAAGTAAACTAAACTAAACCTCAACAAAGTTCCGATGCACTTCACAACCGATGTTTAATTGCTCCTGGCAACCAACGTAGGCAGAGCGCGCTCCCTCAGTGGTGTGAATGATCCCACAAGGGCATAACTATCAGATGATCTGTCTCTGATCTGGTAATTGGCAAAAGGGCCAGGAGGGAGAGCAGTGGAGAAGCCTTTATGCAGCAGATGTTGCCATCCATAATACATAGCCTGGAAGGAAGAGGCAACAGGTTCCACAACAGCTTTCACATTTAGTTTAGCTTAGTCTAGTTTAGAGATTGAACATGGAAACAGACGCATCGACCTACACAGTCCACTCCGACCATCGATCACCCCTTCACACTAGCTGTATGTTATCCCACTTTCCCTACACACTTGGGGCTATTTACAGGGGCCAATTAACCCATCAAACACACACGTCTTTGGGATGTGGGAGGCCACCCGACCACCTAGCGGAAACCCATGCGGTTAGAGGGAGATGGTGGAAACTCCACAAAGACAGCTCCCTAGGTCAGGATTGAACCTGGGTTTCTGGTGCTGTGAGGCAGCAGCTCTACCAGCTGCGCCACCATGCTGCCCACAGTGGATAGTTGGACGCAGGCAAATGCACAAAATGCTTTCTGGGCTCCTGAACTATCCAGAGATTAGCCTTGTGTAGGAAGGAACTGCAGATGCTGGTTTAGACCGAAGATAGACACAAAATGCTGGAGTAACTCAGCGGATCAGGCAGCATCTCTGGAGAGAAGGAACGGGTGACACTTCGGGTTGAGACCCTTCTTATGAAACGCTTCTACCCACAACGTCATCCATTCCTTCTCTCCAGAGATGCTGCCTGTCCCGCTGAGTTACTCCAACATTTTGTGTCTATCTTCAGTGATTATCCTTTGTGGAATGCCATGACTCTCCAGAGATCAACCATGGAGACAGGCTCCAGTAGAGGCGACCGCATGGATTGGAATGCCTTCCATGTTAGAAGCATGTCGGTGTCTGGACTGATGTGACCTTTGGGTGAACGTTCAAGTAACGTTGGAAGAATGGGAGGGATAGAACTGAAGCTCAGGACAGGTGTGATGCCCATCGCAGGTGTGGGTGTTGGAGAGCGCACACCTGGAGGGTGGAGGATGGGATGGAACAAACGGACCAATTGTGTGTGGAGTGTCCCGGCAAGCAGGCCCGGCACGCTGTCTCAGACCGGGGACTCGCTCACTGGAGGAGCCGATCGGTGGGACCGGCTTTCCCTCCGCGGACCCTGGTCTCAGCCCCGAGCCATCGGCATCGACGGGGCCTGCTGACGCGAGTGAGGAAGGACCTGGTGGACGTCAAGCGTGTCAACAGCGAGGTGGATCATCAAGAGTAATTGAGACGCCACTGAAAACGAAGGCGGGCTGAATGGTGGCGGGGCCTGGTGCAGCAGCAGGCAGCGGGTCGGACTGTTGCCACTTTGTCGGCTCCACAAACATGGCGACCCTTTCATACTACCTGGGTGAGGTCTGCTGTATGATTTTGCCAGGTTGTATGCAAAATAAAGATTGCACTGTACCTAGGACATTAAAGCATCATTGAGTCATTGATGTTCAAGAAGGAACTGCAGATGCTGGAAAATCGAAGGTAGACACAATTGCTGCAGAAACTCAGCGGGTGCAGCAGCATCTATGGAGCGAAGGAAATAGGTAACGTTTCGGGCCGAAACCCTTCTTCAGACTGAACTTTGAATCATTGAATTTGGGCAGGGGAGGGAATCAAACCAACTAACATTTTTGTTCTAGAGCAGCAAATGCTCGGAGGGAGGGACCTACAATGTGCTGTTTCGTAAACAGTACAACAAGATCAGCATCTGGGCATTTCCTTAATAGGTCTCACAGAACCACCAGGTGGCGCCACGATAGCAGCCTCGCCAATAGTCCGTCTGTCTTTGTTATTTTTAGCGTGTTTTAAAGTATGTGTTAATGTTCTCTGGTTTGTTTTATGTGGGTGTGTGGAGGGTCATCAGGGGAAACTTTTTTTCAATCTCTTACCTTGCCGGAGATGAGATTGTTTTCTGGATCGTATCTCCGGTCGCTCTGCGGCCTAACATCATGGAGCTCGAGGCATTACTCGGGACGGACTTTGAGCCCCACCGCGGGGCCTTGGACTTACCATCCTTGCCTGGGATCGGCGCTCCAACTGTGGCCTGCGGATGTCAACATCGAGGAGCTCGCAGTCTCGGGTTGAGACCGCGTCAGGAGCTCCAAAGTCACAGACGGTTTCGACCAGCCCCCACCCAGGATCCGATCGCCCGGCGTGGGGAGCTGACATCCCCCCGATGCGGGAGCTCGATTGCCCCGACACGGAGGTCCCGCTGCCGGCTACGGGACTCAAGATCGTCCCGTCAACGGAAGGCTCGAAGCCCCCTACCTCGGGAGAACAAAGAAGGGAAGAGATTGAACTTTTATTCGCCTTCCATCACATTGAGGAATGTGAAGGAGTCACTGTGGTGGATGTTCATGCTAAAATATATTTTGTGTTTTGTTGCTTCTTGATGGTATGACTACAGCAAATCAAATTCCTCATATGTTGCAAAACAAACTTGGCTAATAGAGTATGATGATTATGATTCCTATATTTCTTTCTCTGGCTTGGAGCACTTGCTCTAACCTGCATCAATGGTGTGGACATGGAAGTAATTGAAATCTTCAAGTTTCTTGGTATTAATATTACCAATGATCTGTCGTGAACCAACCATATTGATTTGACAGTCAAGTAGCCACACCAACAGCTTGAAGAGACTGGGGACATTTGGCATGTCTCGAGTGACTATACAGATGCCCAATGGAAACCATTCTGTTGGGCTGCATCATAGGTTGGGTTAGGAACAGCGCTGCCCAAAACCGTATGAAATTGCAGAAGGTTGTGGATGTAGCCCAGTCCATCACACGGATCAGACGTCCCACCATTGACCGCATGCACACTTCACACTGCCTCAGAAAAGCAGCCAATATAATCAAAGACTTGTCCTCTTCTTCCCACTCTAGCAGAAGATACAGAAGCTTGAAAGAGCGCCCAAGAGCGTCTCAGGAACAGCTTCTTCCCTTTCATTATCAGTCTGAACGGTCCGATTCACCTCTACCCCATTGAGAACATTGGACTCTGTCTAACACCACAATACGCTACAATGCTGAGAACTCTATTCTGCACCATGTCTCTTCCCCTCGTCTCTATCAACTGCACTTGAGTTTAAACTGATTGTATCTGGGTATGGCGTATCTGATCGGTTTGGATAGCATGCGAGATTGTGTAACACTGTACCTCGGGACATGTGACAATCATAAACCTAAGCCTAAATCTTTCAGTTGTCCTTCACTGGTGGAATGTGGAGCCAGTCTGTAGTTTAGCTCAAGGTTTGTTAATCAATGTCACCTTGATAACACAATCTTCCTTGTTTCATCCATTTCTTCAGCACTTTTGACGGCCCTCATTGATTTTGCTGATGCACCATTCGATGCTGGATGATATGGTGGAATAAACGTACGCACTCAAATATCAAATTAACCGAGGCTTGGGACCGCACCTGCTACTGTGGATTGGTATTCTTCAGTAGTGTCCTCGGCCATGTTACTTGACCCAACATGTTTTCACCCCAAATCGTAGAGTAACAATGTGTACTAAACATTTATCAATCCCTTTGGAAAGATGTTCTTGATGATTTCCTGTTCAGCCAACTTGCTTATTGCTGCATTGGTTGTGAGCCTTGAGCGCAGGCATATTTACTAGCTCGTTTCGCCGAACACCTCCGCTCGGTCCGCAATAACCAAGCCGACCTCCCGGTGGCTCAGCACTTCAACTCCCCCTCCCATTCCGTATCTGACCTCTCGGTCCTGGGCCTCCTCCACGGCCAGAGTGAGCAACACCGCAAGTTGGAGGAACAGCATCTCATATTCCGCTTGGGGAGTCTGCATCCTCTGGGCTTGAACATTGAATGTTAATCCTTGCTGTCTCCGCCCCTTCCCACCTCTCCCTCAGCCCTCGGGCCCTGGCATTCCCTCTCTCTTTCCATCTCCCTCCCCCACCCTAGTCGCACCAGCTTCTCATTTTCACACCACAAACAGCTTACAATGGCTTGTTCCCTTTATCACCGATACTTTTTTGCATATCTTTCATTCATTGTTCTTTATCTCTCCACATCACCGTCTATATCTCTCGTTTCCCTGATCCCTGACCAGTCTGAAGAAGGGTCTCGACCCGAAACGTCGCCTATCTCCTTCGATCCTTAGATGCTGCTGCACCCGCTGAGTTTCTCCAGCCTTTTGTGTACCCTTTACTAGCACCAAGATCTGCATCAAATCCTGACCAATATACAAAATCTTACACTTTTGTTGCATCAAGATCTCAGGTCTTTATCTGTATATTTAGTTTTGAGTTTAGAGGTACAGCATGGAAACAGGCCCCTCGGTCCACACCGACCATCATCACCCGTTCACACTAGTTCTATGTTATCCCACGTTCTCCTCCACTACCGACACACCAAGGGCAATTTACAGAGGCCAGTTAACAGACAAGCCTGCACGCCTTTGGGATGTGGGAGGAAAGTGGAGCACCTGGAGGAAACCCATACAGTTAGACGGAGAATGTGCAAACTCCACACAGACAGTATCCGAGGTCAGGATCAATTTGTCTGATTTACTTCAATCCTTTAAAGATTCTTTGTGCTCAACTTTTAGAAGTGTAAGGTTTAGCATCTTCTTGGCCGTCTCCAACGTATGAGGATCATGCTTTCCTCGTTTTAAAACGTCATAAGGTCACCTTAACAATGCACTTAACAATCCTTTCCCATTTCAAACCTCCGCACAGTAAAACTCTGTTAATCCAGCACATTCAGCCTTATTGCAAGGGTGGGCGAAGCAAGATGTAGAGGGCATAGGTTGAAGATGAGGGGCAACGTTTTCACACAGAGATGGTGGGAATATGGAAGAGAGACACACAAAGCTGGAGTAACTCAACGGGTCAGATAGCATCTCTGGAGAAAAGGAGTACATGACTTTTCAGGTTGAGATCCTTCTTCGGACAGGAATGAGCGGCCAGAGGAAGTGGTAGAGGACCAAGAATAACTCATGAGGGCCAATGATCTGTGTGACCAATGTTCTAGTCAAGGGGAAGCAAAGAAACATTTGCTCATCCCAAATGCCTCCATCTCACCTTTTCTGTTTCCAATTAGTGGAAGGATATGGAGGGTTTGGAGTTGGTCAGAAGAGGTTCATGAAAATGCTGCCATTTTATTAACTACAAGGAGAAGTTGACCAACCTGGATTGTCTTCGCTCAAATGTGGGTGGCTGATGGGACACCTGGGAGAAGTAGATACAAATTGTGAGAGGAATAGCCGTTTCCCCGGGGTGGAAAGGTCACATACCATATGTCTTTAAGGTGGAGAAAGTTTCAAGGAGATGCGCGGAGCAAGTCTTTTACACAGAGGGTGGTGGTTGCTTGGAACACGCTGCCAGGATAGTGGTGGAGGCAGATATGATTGTGGGATTTAAGAGGCTTTTACATAAGCAGAGCTGCCAAGTAGTACGGATTTTCTGTATTTTGTACGGAAATGCGATCAGAATACGGTACGGATTTGATTTGTAAAATACTTATTTTTTAAAATCAGCCCAACTTCTGTTTCATCTTGCTGCTTATAAAAAGTCACACTGTACCTCTAAAAATTATAGCAGATTAATATTAGTATTATAAATTTCAAAATCTGGATGATTATTTTTGTAAGCATTGATCTGCCTCCTGCTCCAGGTTTAAACAGCGCTGTCCATTTAATGTGTGGGAATTTGAACGAACAGCACTATGGGATCTAAAAATAGCGCTATTTCCTGTACACATAGAGCTATGGGATTTAAACATAGGGGAGGGAGAGAGGGATAAGGAGCGAGAGAGGGAGAAGGAGAGAAAGAGTGGGAGGGAGGGAATAAGAGAGGGGGGAGAAAAAAAGGAAGTAGAGAGGGAGGGTAGGAGGGAAAGAGGGAGGGGGGAGGGAGAGAGGGAGGGTAGGAGGGAAAGAGGGAGGGAGAGAGGGAGGGAGAGAGGGAGGGAGGGGGAGGGAGAGGGAGGGAGAGAGGGAGAGGAGGAGAGGGAGGGAGAAGGGAGAGAGAGTGAGGGAGGGAGAGGGAGGCTTCCAAAATGGCATCTACATCATCATCTGGTGCTAAAAGCAGGAAGCAGCCGTTCAACAGCAGTACGCAAAGAGATGCCAGGTAGGGTGGGCAGCGGACATGTCAATTGGTAGTAAAGTGATGAATCCTTGTACTCTTGCATGCGTATGATCGCACATTAAACAAAAACTTTTTTCAGCAAAATGGCACCGCATAAAAATACTGATTTCACTTCGGAGTCACGTGAGTGACTATGTGAAGAAGCCCGACTGCCCGCAGTGCGCGTCATTTCGACGCACGCATTTGCGAAGCACCGGTCTGGCAGGCACGCCGCTCCTGCCAGCAGTAAGTTTTAACTCCAGGTAAGTATTTCTTACCTGTTTTTTGATGTTTTGCAGGAACCCTTTTTTCCACAGAGTTCCTGCCGGATGCTTCGCGGGTGCCGACAAGGAACCAGCTGCGGGCTGCGGGGAAACCCCGGTCCTACCGTGGAAGCGGGTAGCTGGGGAAAGTCGGGCTCGCGGAGTTCAGTCACTACGGTCAGTGACTTCTGAACGCTGAGTTCCCGGGGAGGGGAACTGCAGCAGAAGTGCGGTTCTCAGACCGCAGTGGCCCACGATATGGGGCTGTAGCTGACCAGAACGGTCAGCCCGGGTGCCGTGGGGTGGGGGGGTTCCCCCTTGGTAAGGCACACAGGCGCTAGGGTTCCCCGGGACTTGTTGGAGATGTTGCAGAGAGCATACCCCAAGACATGAAATCCAACGGGTCAGTATTAGTCTGATGCCAGGTCCATGGCAGCGTTGGCTAATTGGAGAGGCCGTGCCAGCAGCGCCTTGTAGTAGGGCTGTTTAATGGCTTCCTCATGAAGGAGGAGAGCATGCCGAGTGTGATGGTATCGCCATGAACATACCCAAAGGGATGAAAGTCACGTGTCAGAGATCATTACTGACAGCAAGATTTGCCATCACAACACATATGCAGTGAACACCGCTATCAGGGGGACATTAGACGCAGCCGCTGAATCTGTTCATCAGGTAAGACCTATTCAATAGGCAAATCCTGCAGGATGAAGGTAAGTGGTTCACTGAAGCTGGTAGCAGCATGAAAGCTGGCCAGAGGTTCCATGCACTCTATCAGGTCATTACGATTTACATTGGGTTATCAATTGACTTATGACGCCGTCCGAGGCAATATAATGGATGTGGTTCAGCTGTGCAAATGGGAGAATTGAAATCTTCCTAAATGGAGAACTCTAAAGTGCCATGTAGGTCATGGTTGACACACTTTGCTATTATCAGCTGAAGTTGCAAAAGTCGCAATGATGGATAGACATTGTTCAGCATTGTTCCAGTAGGTTAATCAGTAAATATCTCATTATATTGCAAAATGATGCTAATGGTATAAGAATGGGAAATTGCAAATATCACCTCTGGTTTGGAGGTTGTGGAGATTTGCATGTTGCCAATTCTTCTTTGATTGGTGTCAAATATCTATAGACCCTACGCATTTTGTGGGTTAAGAGTAATTGAGCGGATATGCATATCTGCATGCTCAACCATGTTGACACGTTATGCTGGTGGCATATGTTAGTACATGTGGGTGCAATCAAGTAAAAAATCCTGTTATGGCTACATTATCTTGTGGGCCACTGGAGTAACATCAGGTATAGGTCAATGACAACACAGAATGGGTGTTGAATTGCACTGTATTTTTGAAATTCTGGTTCAATGGAACACCGAATATACATGTTTGTTTCATGTTTATTCACAGGTTGTAAAATATGTGGCATAACAGTGGCGAAGATACATTCTTGCTACAAGGAGAAGGAAGGTCTTTTGTGTCTTCCTCCATTTGCTTCATTAATCGGGGCTTCAAATGAAGTCATTAAGAGGCGTTTAGGTTCCTATTGTGTGATTGGCTATGCAACTTTGATTCTGGTTGTCGGTAATAATAATAATAATAACCTCATATGGTTATTTTGAACGTAACTTGCTGGTTTAGTCTGTGGCTTGAGAAATCAGCCGTTGCATGTTAAAATCAAATTATGTTCTGCAGATTCAATAGCCTGCTCTACGGCTTGGGTTGTTACATCAGTCCTTGTAAATGTTCAGTGTGCTGCAATAGCACCAAAAAAGCAGAACTTTCTTTTCCAGGAGATGGAAAGCGTTTGTTGAATGTTCATGTTGCATTGAAGACAGTGTAAATTACTGATGTTTGGAGTTCATTTTAAATGATCTTTGTCAATAATTAAGTTGTACGGCCATTAACTGTGCCAATGTGCCTTCTCATTGTATTGGCTGCAGCAAACAAGACCCGCTCTGTCGGGTTCACCCTGGATATCAAGTTTGTAAGCATATCTTAAACACAATGTTTCCTAGGACAAGTACAATGCAGTCTGGGATGTCAACGTTTTATGAACACTATTTTACCAGGGTGGTCCAGCTACATCCTTAGTTTCGCCGGATCTCATAAGGGGGTTATCCTCCTAGCGCTGGTTAGCACAACAGGTTTAGTCGCTACATAGTTGCGACGGAACAAGATGGTTACGTTTGTAAACAATAATATATAATGCTTATAATTCACAAGCAGAATATATAACAATACGTTAAGGTCACTGAGAGTCTTCGAGGCTCTGAACTAGCTATGTTGTTAGTCACAAAAACTTATAAGAATGTATCTGTTCAGGTCACTTCCAGAGGATAAAATGGACTTTGATTTATGTAGGAGGAGATACTGATTCTAGTCATCACTTCATCAGGGCTGCAATAACATCAGCAGCAAGGGTCTTACGTTCCGTGGGACCACGTCCTCACGCTTGCAGCATGGTTAAGTGAACGGATTTCAAACATTTATACTAACCCATTACTAGACCAGAGGTATTTGTCAATTCTATTTTCATTGATTATAGATTCTATCTGAGTGAAAGGTGGGACTATTATTATTACTTCATTAATAACATCAGCATGTTTAAATCTATGTCATGACTGTATATATTATGAAAATTTTTCCCTCGTTTGTCAATGAAGCAGTTGTGGTTGTGTAGACTCGTTTCTCACAGCATGAAATCACAGAGCTTTGAAGTCTTCACGTAGTCACTCACGTGACTCCGAAGTAAAACAGTAAGATTAAATGAGAACTTACCAGTTTGAAGTTTGATCTTTATTTTATGAGGAGTTACGATGAGGGACTACGTGCCCTCCGCTCCCAACCCTCATTAATGTCATCTGGTAGTTCTAGTCTTCTGTTATCTTACTATTATACTTCAGTCACTATTATCTGTGATTTCTTTGAAGATTGACGCGCACTGCAGGCAGTCAGGCTTCTTCACGTAATCCCTCATCATAACTCCTCATAAAAGATCAAACTTCAAACTGCTAAGTTCTTGTTTAATCTTACTATTTTCAGGTACTAGAATACTGAAATGCTCTGACAAAACTTGGCAGCTCTGCATAAGTGTGTGGCCTAACCAATAGGCATATGTGGTCACTTTGTTTCATAGTGACCACATTACCTAATGAGCATGTAGATCGGACGAGGTGGACAATATTGGCAACATTGCCCAGCCAGGCTGACCTCTGGAACACTGACCCAGTGCCACTACCAGGACAACAGGCCTTTTAATATTAATATTTTATTTTATATTAATAAATATTAATATTTAATATTTTTAAGAACTTGAAATGCGAAGGATGCAAGTTGGTGCCGGGAATGTGACGACGCTCTGTGCACTGTTTAGTTTGGTTTCATTTAGAGATACAGCGCCAAAAACAGGCCCTTTGGCCCACCGAGACCGTGCCGACCAGCGATCCCCGCAAAATAACACCATCCACCACACACCAGGGACAAGTTACAATTTTACCAAGCTGATTAATCTACAAACCTGTATGTCTTTGGAGTGTGGGGGGGAAACCGAAGATCTTGGTACAGACTTTGTGGGCTGAAGGGCCTGCTTCTGTGCTGCACTGGTCAATGTTGGCTGTGATATGAACAAAAAGCTGGAGTAACTCAGCGGGACAGGCAGCATCAAGGAGAGAAGGAATGGGTGACGTTTCGGGTCAAGACCCTTCTTCAGATTACTATGGACATTCAGTCACTCTACACCTCCATCCCCCACCAGGAAGGCCTTAAAGTCCTTTGTTTCTTCCTCAAAAAACATTAAGCTCCTCTATGTTATCTGTGTTCTTTAAATTGTGCTCAAGCTCACAATGAAAACATACGATTTTCACTACAGGGCTGAATTATGGAACAGCAGCTGTGATCAGAATGTGAAGTGTCCACATTTGCCACATTATGAAGAGCAAACAGACATGCTTTTCCAGACTCCTCTTACACGTTACACGTTTGCTGCTGCTCTTTGCTCCATAACCACATCACCTTTGCAGCTAATACTGTGCCATCTGTGCATTTGCAAGATGTGCCAAAGATCAAACACAGTTGTGCAGCAGCAGAAAGATGACCTGACTGCGGTGGATGTTGCCAGGTCTTGTGCATTCACAATCGCTTCCACCTTTTTTGGGACCGATTGCGATCAATTTGGTTCTAAATTTCACCCATCATAAACCACAGCCGTCAGTGCAAACACACATCTACTTCCTTTATACTCTGTACCCAACACTGGCACAGTGGGCACAGCTCTAGAGTTGTGTCCACTACATCACAGCACCAGAGAACCGGGTTCGATCCTAACCACGGATGCTGTCTGTACGCAGTTTGCACATTCTTCCTATGACCGCGTGGGTTTTCTCCGGGTGCTCCAGGCTCCTCCCACACTCCAAAGATGTGCGGTTTGTAGGCTAAAATTGGCTTCCGTAAAATAATTATCCCTAGTGTGTAGGATAGTACTAGTGTACGGGTGATCGCTGGTCAGCGTGGACTCGAAGGGCTGAAGGGCCTGTTTCCACGCTGTGTCACTAAACTAAACTAAAAAACTAAAACCATTTAACATTTGCATGTTTTCATCAGTACTTCTGGCAATTAGTACATGGTCCTCACTGCATTGACAAGAACATCAACCATTTTGTATCTTGTCCAATGTCATTTTGAACGATCTTTGGTAATGGATTAGGGGTGGAAGATTGCAACCTTCACGTGGTCCGCTCCGTTTCGACTAATGCAATCAACTCGACGTGCACAAACGGAAGATCAAATAGAACAAGTTGTCCTACAACTTTAGGCTACGCCACATGAAAGAAGAAGAAGGTAATGGATTCACCTCTAACGGGGTGAGGTGATGGGCCTTGTGTATTGATTAGCACAGGCCCTGCATATCCATGTTCCCCTAGATTGGTGAATACTTTGGCCCCACCCAACATATCAGTAAATCCCGTGGAATCACTGATCACCAAAGATCTTTGCTGATCACTATCTCCTTCGTTGACATCACCTGTAACCACACAAGCAGAAGCTCTTGTCCACACTGACTGACCATGTTAGACTTTAGAGATCCAGCGCGGAAACTGGCGCTTTGGCCCCGAGTCCACGTGGACCAGTGACCACCCCGTACACTAGCACTATCCTACACACGAGGAACAAGTTACAATTTACACAAGTCAATGCACCTACAAACATGCACCTCTTTGGAGTGTAGGACGAAACCAGAGCACCTGGAGAAAACCCACTTGGTCACAGGGAGAACGTAGAAACACCATACAGGCAGCACCCACAGTCGGGATCGAACCCGGGTCTCAGGCGCTGTGAGGCAGTGATGCTGCGTCACCGTGCTGCCCTCATGCCTGCATGTGGGGAGGTCAGGCTTGTCTTCTTGTCTGTTGTAGTTGAATTATCCGAGGTTTCCTCCACTCGGTGTCACACAGGCAAACTTGTCAGGCAGTGCATGATCAAAATAGATGCTAATATGGTGCTGAGAAAGGTTGTTCTGTGGATATGCAGGGATTGGGGTGCTTTGGGAAATGGCAGGTGTATGTGAAAGACTGGGCTTCACTGTTGGTCACATCATAGGGTGGAGGCCCAGTTCTTGATGATATGTGACCCACCTGCTGCCACTAAGTCTGGACTCCTGAAGCGGTGTCCGTTTTGTTTCAATATACTGACGCTTGTTCTGTACCTATGATTGGGCAAAGGAGTTGCCTCCCACTGTATCTTCCCGCCGGTATTTGTGATTGGTTTGTAGGAGTTGCCTCCTCCTGTAGTTTTGTGCCGTTAGTTTCCCGCCACTGTGTAGGGGTATAAAAGGGTGATCGTTTCGTTGGGGCGTGTCGTCTTTCCCTCTGTTCTGTTTGCACGAGGCTGCTGCGGGCTCGAGTGAGTGGATCTGAAACTGGCCCCGCATGTGAATACTAATAAAGAAGGGTTTGGACTCCAGTATTCGATTCAGCGTTTTGCTGACTCAGATTAGGGTGGGTAGCAGTTCTCGAATCAACACTGCAACGAGGTCCTGTATTCTCTGTCAATCTCACTGGATCTCTGCTTCCAAGGCTTGTATTCACTGGAGTTTAGAAGGATGCGGGGGATCTTACAGAAACATATACAATTATAAATGGACTGGACAAGCTAGATGCAGGAAAAATGTTCCCAATGTTGGGTGAGTCCAGAACCAGGGGACACAGTCTTAGAATAAAGGAGAGGTCATTTAAGACTGAGGTGAGAAAATACTTTTTCACCCAGAGAGTTGTGAATTTGTGTATATTCCCTGCCACAGAGGGCAGTGGAGGCCAAGTCACTGGATGGATTTAAGAGTTAGATAGAGCGCTAGGGGCTAGTGGAGTCGAGGGATATGGGGAGAAGGCAGGCACGGGTTATTGATAGGGGACGATCAGCCATGATCACAATGAATGGCGGTGCTAGCTCGAAGGGCCGAATGGCCTACTGCTGCACCTATTTTCGATGTTTCTATGTTTCTAAAGCTTTGGAGGGTTCACCATTGAAAGGTTCCCACCATTGTAAAAGATCCCACTTAACATCATTGCTCTCTGCCATACAAAAACCATACAAAAACCTTGTTATCTCTGCACATCTCCGAAACAATCTCAAACAGAAGAATGGCTTTCCAATGCTCGACTATGTCGTTAATCTGGGCACCATTCTCACCACCATCGATGTCCATCAGCTAACCTGCGACGGAACATGTCTGTGTGTTTAATTTATGAATCTTTTTCCAGAGTAGGTGGTATCATAAACCAGAGTTCATAGGTCTACGGTGATGGGGGAAAGATTTAATAGGAACCTGAGGGGCAACTTTTTCACACAGAGGGTGGTGGGTGTATGGAACGAGCTGCCAGAGGAGATAGTTGAGGCAGGCACACGAATAGCACTTAAAAGACAATTGGACAGGTACATGGATAGGATAGCTTTAGATGGATCTCGGCCAAAAGTAGGCAGGTGGGACTAGCGTAAATGGGGCATGTTGGTCAGCATGGACAAGGGCTGAAGGGCCTGTTTCCATGCTGTATGACTCTGTGACTATTAGTCTTGAGCACCCACACACCTGTTTGTGAGCCCCATAGTTTCAGCTGGAGACTCTGCAGCCTTTGGACTCTGTTCAGCTCACAGACTGATGCAGTGTCTGCTCTAGTACGACGACACGATGATAAATGTATAGACCATCCAGCTACACAGCTACTTCTGCTGGGATCTTTATTCATTTACCGTTGTTTGTCACCACACAGTGTTTGCTGCTGACGACAACTAATCTTTGCGAGTCAAACTTGGAATGCATGGCCGTGTTCTTCCAGTCTCACCTCATCAACTCTTCACTCAACTTTGTCATTTTTGTTTTGTGGATCTTCTATCTTCCTCCTTGTGATGCATATGTGTGTGCACGCACGTGGGCCTTCACACTCAAACATGGAAAGACATGGTGGTACATATAAACCTGGTCTAAGAGGTTCTAACTACACGGAACATGGCTGTGTGTGTGTGTGTGTGTGTGTGTGTGTGTGTGTGTGTGTGTGTGTCCGTACAAAGCTTTTCAAAATGTGGGGTGGCATGACAGGATTACAAGAAATTTATGTGAAATAATGTGTGCACATCGCACATTACGAGCGTGAAGCGCCAAGTCTCTTGCAGCCGGGGTCCAGGGCTGTTTAAGGGCCCTGGAAGCACTGGGGTTTTAGATGCTCTCTGATGCATTCTGAGCCTTATTTTGGAGCATTTTTGCACCAAATTTATGACCAATATTTCAGAAATAATTTTGGTTGACTCAAGAGTAATGAGTGGGTGGAATGGGATGATTGGTGTCATTGTTGTATACATTTTTTAAATCAAGAATTTAAGTTGTCCTTGTTTTAATAATCAACTTGTACTGTTGTAAATTGTTATAAAGGAGAATGCAAAAACTGCAAATAAAATACTGTAAGTTTTTGCAGTAAAGAAAATCTTATTTTAGAAAGTGTTTTGTGTGTTGCTTTGATTGCCAGTTACTGTTAGACTATGTTAGTGTGTGCAGTGTACCTTTAATGGTCCTCCTCACCTAACAACTTCACATCACATCAATTTCAACATGGAATAGTGATGTGAATACAACATTTAGTTCGACTTGAATTTTCATCATGAAGATTGAAGTCAAACTAAATGGTGCCATTACTATTATCGCTTTCAAACTAACCTATTTTACTGTCATACTATTATAAAACATTCTAGTTCCATGATGACTCATAAACAAGAACACAAATCACATTTTGAATTCTCAAACACAATGTGTTTGTGAGTAATTGCAGAGCTGGCAAGTTTCACCGAGCATTTCCGTATTATGATGGCTGAACATCAGTATTTTGTTGGGGAAATCGGTATTTCTCACATAAATGCAATATAATGTACTACACAGAAACTGGATTTTTGAAAATCCGTATTTTGCATGCACCATCTTGTATTGTCAAATATCAGTATGGAATACTGAAAATCAGTATCCTGAATTCTGAATACTGAATACACGATACTGAATTGTGACACCATTTTTGAAATGTTAATTTATAATTCTTGATTTTGATTCAATAACATATAAAAATATATAATAACATAACATATAAAAATCACCATTCATCATATAGCTTACCAAACAATCAAACATGCTGGCATGGTGTTGCATAATCATTTAGGTGCTCCTGGTAAATGTCACATAAATGTGAGAAACATGATAAGTACAATTTTAAAAAATAACTCAGTGTTACTATTGTTGAGCCATGCTGACTAGCATGGACTGGAATGAGTTCTTAGTTCACTGTCACTCAACACTCAGCATGAAGCTGCAAATTCATTCAGGTGCTCCTTTTTGCAGATTGCATTTTGTCACAGTTAGCGGTGAAGACTTTGTTAGGCACGTTGTACGCTGTCAGCTCCCGCATACAAATTCTTTCATTAACCATAAGCTTTCACACGCTTATGATATGCAATGCCAATGACATTAATGCAGTCCCAACTATCAACTACAGTTAACCCATTCACCAGCTCAAAACATTCCTGTGTTAACTCTGTACCGCTCTGCCCGGTGCTTGCTTACACCAATCCCTCATGACATATATATATTTCTACAATCACAGAATAATTACTTTATATCGACACCACTGTAATTTGCACGAAAATTAACCAGCCCCAATTACTGCCTGCTGTCCCATTCACCTTCAGTCCTGTCAAAACCTTTAGCCAGTGGTAGAGTTGCTCCCTTACTGTGCCAGAGACTCGAGTTCGATCCTGGCTACGGGTGCTGTCTGTACGGAGTTTGTACGTTCCCCCGTGACCCGCGTGAGTTTTCTCCGGGTGCTCCGGTTTCCTCCCACACTCCATAGACGTAGGTTAATTGTAATTTGTTCCTAGTGTGTGTGGGATAGTGGTAGTTTGCAGGGGTCGCTGGTTGGCGCAGACTTGGTGGGCCGAAAGGGCCTGATTCCACGTTGTATCTCTAAACTAAACTAAATAAACTCGGTGGGGAAAAACTGTTTTTTTTTTTAACTTGAAGGTAGACACAAAATGCTGGAGTAACTCAGCGGGACAGGCAGCATCTCTGGGGAGAAGGAATGGGTGACGTTTCGGGTCGAGACCCTTATTCAGCTCCTACGCAACAGCCATCGACCTCTTGAACACTACAAACACCAACTAAACTAAGACTACGAAGAAACCCGTTTTGGTTGCACTAAGGGCTTTGGGGCTTTTGAGACTTTAGTGATACAGCACGGAAACAGGCCCTTCGGCCCACCGGGTCCGCGCCGACCAACGATCATCCCGTGTACTAGCACTATCCTACACACTGGGGACAATTTTACAACTTACCAACGACAATTAACCTTTGGAGTGTGGGAGGAAAGCGGAGCACCCGGAGAAAATCCACGCGGTCCCAGGGACAATGTACAAACTCCACACAGACTGCACCCATAGTCAGGATCAAACCCAGGTCTTTGGTGCTGTGGGGCAGCAACTCTACCACTGCACCAGTGTGCTGCTCCAAAGAATGTTTTTTAACGAATTACTGTTTTTTTGTTTATTGTGTTATCTATGAACACTGTGCTTGCAGACTTGTTATCTGCAGCAAGTAATGATTTCATAGTAGCGTTTTTTGGTACATACACAATTAAACACTCATCTTGCCGCTCACACCAGGTAACAGAGAGTCTAAGCCCAAGGGAACACTACAGCCCGAGTCGATCAGCACAGCAAAATTATATTTCAATATAATTGTGTGGCGGAGGGGGTGGGTGGGGTAGGTTGTGCAAGACAACTTTAGTTTGATGTAAATGATGGACACAAAGTGCTGGAGTAACTCGGCAGGTCAGGTAGCATCGCTGGAGATAAAGTATAGGCGTCGTTTCTGGTCGGGACCCTTCTTCAGACCCGACCCGAAACGTCACCCATCCTTTTTCTCCAGAGATGCTGCCTGACTCGCTGAGTTACTAGCATCTGTGGCTCCTTTCTACACACTGAGTGTAATATAATTTGATCTCGTCGACTTCCGGTGGCGTCAATGGTGGGGAGAGAGACATCGCTGTTTCGCTCTGCTCCCGAGGAATGTTTTAATGTGCTAAAATATGAGTTGGAAGACGGGGGAGTTCTGAAAATAACTACCGGAGCTACTATTTAATTGTGTGTTATCAGAAATCCTGCTGATAACAGAGAATAATTGCAGTTTTAAATGAAAAAAAAAAGAAACCTTGCCAGAAGGTTGGTTAACCAAACGTGGTTAACCAAACCAAACGTAAAAAATTAAGCGGGTTGATAAGGATTGTAATAAAAAGCTGGATGCAATGCTAAAATCTACTGAGGCGGCTATGGAAGGAATGGACAATACGATAACTGAGATGGCTAAGGAGATAAAGAGACTAAAAAAGGAACAAGAAAACACTGGGAGGGAGCTTGCTAAAATGAAGCATAAATGTACAGACTTGGAAGCAAGATCAAGGAGGCAAAATTTGAGGATAATTGGAGAAAAAGAGGGAAAGAAGAGTGGACAAAACGTTCAGGAGTTTGCTGCCAACTTACTCAAACAAGTACTTAAGCTGCCTGAAGCCCCGAGAATAGAAATGGCTCACCGGGTCTGACGTAAGACTCGAGCAAGCTTAACTGCCCCCCCAAGACAGATTATTCTGAAATTCTATGACATTTCAACCCTGGAAGGAATTATGAAAAATATTCCATATGGAGTGAATTCAATGTTTGGAGAGGACAAACTACAATTCTTCTGTGATTTTCCAGCTGAAGTCATGGTAAAAGAGGGACAAGTTTACAAACATGAGAAGGCTACTGAAGGAGGTCAAGGGAGTAAGAAATGGGATAGTGTACCCTGCGAAATTGAGAATTACTTATAACTATGTTGAACGTGCATTCACGGATCCAGGAGAGGCATTTAAATATGCCAAAAGTATCACAAAGGAGGACTACTGATCATTAGGAGTTGGTCTCCTACAATAACACTGAGGAGAAAAGACAAAGAAAGGATTGTGTCTCTTTTTTTTAACGTACAAAAAAGATTGCTCTTGTTAAAATGGCGAACTTTCCTCGAGGCGTTGTCTAGACATTTCCTAGACGTTTAGACGTTCTAAACGTCTAGACATTTCATTTAAACAAAGGATTGACAAAGAAGAGAAACTGTGGCGGGGAAAATAAATTGAGAATATAGTGTAATATATAATATTATCAATGGACGTATATAGAAATTTATGATTTAAGAAATATATAATTACATACTAACATAAAATATAATTCATAAAATTATGTAATATTAAGGCATAGCTTAACTATATTTATTTCATGATATTATTTGCTAATAAGAATGAGTTAAATATGATTGATAAGTATTAATAACATATTAACAAATTTTATGGATATAGTATAGTCTAGATTGCGCGTAAAGGGGGGGGGGGGGGGGGAGACAGATACTTGGAAGTTATCCAAGGGTCTGAATCTGGTTAACCCCTTGGAACCTGATGTTGTCTGATACAAAAGGTTGAGACTTAATTGTAATAAATCTAGGCATATTGAGTTGATAGATATGGATATATAATTAACATAATTACTGTTATATCTAAGTATATACTTAATGTTGGAAACTATTCTTTATTTTGTTTTACCTCTTTGAAGATACATTTCTAATCTAGTTATTGGAGTGCGTTTTATTTTATATATATATTTTTGAACTTTGTATTACTCTCTCTTCCAATTAATAATAATTGGTCAAGGGGGCAGAGCGAAACATATAAAAACATCTACGGAAGTCAATAAGAATTTTTCTACCACCTGTTGGTGGTTTGTTTTTAATTATAATATCTTTATTTTTGGATATTATAATATCACTTTTTGTTTGTTAATTATCTTTACACGACTCTACACTTTCTGGTCTTTTTCAAGGTTTATTCTGAAGGGGAGATGCCAACAAAACTTAACAGCTGGGGATGACCATCCTTCATCTGGAGTTATAAGGTTTTTGGACCATATGAAGTAAAGGTATTAACATGATTCATAATGCAAGACGATAAACAAAAGAAAACTGGAGGAATCACATTTTGTAGTTAGAATATAAGGGGCGCGAATGAACCAATTAAAAGGGGTACGATCTTTGCCCAATTAAAAGCCTTAAACAGTGACATCATTTTCTTACAAGAGACGCATCTGAAATATCAAACACAGATAAGACTGAAGGCAAATTGGATTGGGCAAACATACTACTCTTCATTTACTTCTAAATCTAGAGGCACAACTATTATCATTCGTAAAGGTATACCATTTAAATTAAAGAATACCATAGCAGATAAAGAGGGGAGGTACGTCATAGTCACGGGGGAAATGTATTCTACTCCACTTACTTTGATAAATATTTTTGGTCCTAATTTTGATAACCCCCAATTCTTTAGTAAAATTTTGGATATAATTTCAGAACTTAACCATCAAAATGAGATAATAGGGGGAGATTTGAATTGTGTTTTAGATCCATATTTGGATAAATCAGCAAAACAAAAAAGGACTAACATAAAATCTAAAACTAGTGAACTCCTAAATACATACATGAAAATTACTAATATAACAGATGTATGGAGGATCGCTAACCCAGTAGGTAGGGAATATTCATTTTATTCAACAGTACATAAAACATATTCACGTATTGATTATTTCTTAGTGGACACAAAAATAATTCCATATACATATAAATCTAAATATCATAATAGTATTATTTCTGATCATTCCCCGTTAACTTTTTCTTTAAAATTAGAAGGAATGCCTGATAAAAATTTGTTTTGGAGGTTTAACCCACAAATCTTAAACAACTCACAAGGTTGTACATATTTAAAAGAGCAGATGATATTCTTCTTTGAGACAAATTATACACCAGATATTTCACCCTCTTTATTATGGGAAACTTTTAAGGCATTTATTAGAGGAACTATAATCTCATATCAAGCTTTCCAAAATAAAAAGAATAATACTGAACAATTGCAGTTAGAAAAAGAAATTAGACAATTAGTTTTAGAAAATGCCAAAGAACTAACTATAGATAAACATATTAAGATAACAATACTAAAATATAAATTAAATAAAATTTTATCGGCCAGAATAATAAGATTATTTCAAATTACAAAACAAGAAAATTTTGAATTTGGTGATAAACCTCAAACTCCTAGCACGCCAACTGAAAAAAATGGGAAAAAGAAAATACAATTACTAAAATTAAATCAGTTAAAGGGGAATTACTAACACTACCTAAAGATATTAATAAAAGATTTGCACAATTTTATCAAAACTTATATACATCGAAAACCTCTGCAAATAATACTCAAATTACAAATTTCTTAGACAATTGTAATCTTCCAAAATTAAATATGGTGGAACAAGAGGCATTAGGAGCTCAGATTACACTACAGGAAATAGAAGAAACAATAAGTTCGTTGAAGAATGGCAAAACGCCAGGACCTGATGGCATTAGTAATGAATTCTATAAAAGATTCTACGAGATAATTTCTCCACGGTTGCAGGATTTATATATATTGCTTTTAATGAAAATAAACTACCAGAAACACTAACTGAGTCAACTATTACACATATCAAAAAAGGATAAAGATCTAGAAAACCCAGGCTCATATAGAGCTATTGCACTCCTAAATACAGACCAAAAAATATTAGCAAAGACCCTAGCGAGAAAATTGAGTAAATATGTTAGTATACTAATAAATCCGGATCAAACAGGGTTGATACCAAAGAGATACTCATTTAACAATTTGAGACGGCTGTCTAATATAATGTACTCACATAATACTGAAGAAGAACTAGCAATTATTTCATTGGATGCAGAAAAAGCTTTCGATCAAGTAGCATGGCAATATTTATTCAAAGTATTGGAAAAATTTAACATGGGAGATAATTTTATCTCATGGGTAAAATTATTATATGATAAGCCGACGGCTAGAATACTGACTAATAATATATTATCCCCAAAATTCCAATTAGCAAAGGGCAATAGGCAGGGGTGCGCACTATCGCCCCTGCTATTTGCACTTGTGATAGAGCCTTTAGCAGAAAGTATAAGAAGTCATCCGAATATTCATGGATATAATACCAAACACTCAAATAATAAAATGTCATTATATGCAGATGACATATTATTATATATTACAAATTCGCAAATTAGCATACCAAATATACAAAATTTAATAGAGGAATTTGGTTCTTTTACAAGATATAGAATAAATTGGAACAAAAGTGAAATTATGACGATAAAACCTCAAGATTCGACACATCTGTTGAAATTCCCTTTTAGAATTACAAGTATTTGGGCCTCCAAATTACTAGGAACTATAAATCATTACTTAACGCAAACTATATGCCTTTATTAACTAAATTAAATGGGTTGATTAAATTTTGGAAAACACTGCCGATGTCTTTAATAGGCAGAATAAACGCGATAAAAATGATCTTCTTACAACAAATATTGTACCTATTTCAATCAATACCAATATACTTACCTAAAAAATTCTTTAAAAAACTAGATTGTGATATTATAAATTTCATATGGGATTATAAATCACACAGAATTTAAAAAAAACACTTGTGTAAATCTAAAGAATCAGGGGGACTGACACTCCCTAACTTATTGTATTATTATTGGGCAGTGAATATTAAAAATATAATCTACTGGTTGGACAGTTCTGCCCAACAGGTAGATTGGATAAGAATGGAGAAAGAGGATTGTTCCCCTTATAATATAGGAGCGATCCTTCTTTCCCCGATAAAACCGAACAATATAATATACAAGAAGAATCCAATTATTCATAGTATAATACGAATTTGGAAACAAATAAAACTAACTTTCAAATTAAGAAAATTATCGCTTCTTTCTCCAATAGCTAATAATCCCTCATTCAAACCATCCATTATTGATAAAACGTTTATCCATTGGGAAACAATAGGAATTAAAACGATGGGAGATATGTATAAAATGGGAAAAATTTTATCATTCCAACAATTACAACTAAAATATAATTTGAAAAGTAAGAAATATTTCAAATACCTTCAAATTCAAGATTATTTGAAAAAGTATATACAGGGATATCAAACTTTAACCCCAGATTTATTGGAGGAAGGAATGAATAGAAAGGCAGAATCAAGCAATTTAATATCCTACATATAATATAATTCTAAATATAGAAACACCAAGGACAGGCAATTAGAAGGGACTGGGAACAAGAGTTATTGATAAAAATTCCGAACGATAGATGGGATAAAAATTTATTATATGTAAACAAATGTTTAATGAATGTAAGACATAACCTAATTCAATTTAAAATTTTACATAGATTGCATTATTCGATAAACTAGACTGAATAAAATATTTTCAAATGTTTCCCCCATCTGTGACAAATGTCTAACTCAAAATGCCACTATAGCACATTCCTTTGTCTCTTGTACAAAACTGTTTAATTTTTGGAATGAAATTTTTGGAACTTTTATAAAACTATTTAACACAAAATTGAACCCCAATACAGAACTGATTATCTTTGGATCAATGGAAGAGGGAAGTAAACTAACTATATTCCAAGAAGCTTTTCTTAATTACGGACTAATAACAGCAAAAAAACATACTCAAATTTTGGAAAAACGTACCTACGCCAACATTCAATATGTGGATTTCAAGTATGTCTGAAAAGCTACATCTTGAAGAAATGAGATTCCTCCTACTAGGCAAAGTAGACCTATTCTTAAAGATTTGGTCTCCTTTTATCAACTTTTTACAAGCATATGGTGCAACATAACATAACCTTAGAAATTAAATGGTTTAGAACCGGGTGATGGATGGGCAAAAATACGAGATAGGTAGATCTCTCCTAATCTTTCTTTTCTTTACTTTCTCCTTTTCTTTCAATCTTTTAACTTCTCATCTCTATCCTTTATTTATTTTGCTTTCTGTTTCTACTCGCTTGACTATCTATTCCGACACTCTTTATTTCTTTTTTCTCTCACTGTTCTTTTATTATTAAATCAAAGGTACAAAGTTGTACAAGAATGGAAATATGTATGTATGTATTAGCTACTCAAGTACCACACTATTGTACTTACTTCTAACAAAAATAAACAAACAAAAAAAATAATAATAATTTGATCTCGTCCTCGGATCACAGAAGCTCTGGGATAACTTTTGAGGTCAGAATTTTATCGGCATTTGGAGAGGACAGTATTCTGCGGAAGATAGACACAAAGTGCTGGAGTAACTCGGCGGGTCAGACAGCATCTCTTGAGAGAAGGAATAGGTGACATTTCGGGTAGAGACCCTTCTTCAGACAGCACCACTTTCACTTGAAAATAAACAGCTAAGTGGGGTGGTGGCGTGGCAGTGAATTGGGGAACAAACAGCCCAACAAACCAGACTGCAAATCCATTAGGGTTCCTTTAGCGTCTTGCAAGCTTTACAAAACTGATTCTGTGATCATCACCGTCCATTTCATGGGCTGTTATAACCGACAACCTATTCAGTAGAATGCAAAATTACCGCACAATATCCCTCCCGACCCTCAAGAACAATAGTCAAATCTATAAGATATGCCGGCCCCCCACCCCCCAATCCGGCTTTACACAAGATCAATGGGTACAGCACGCTCCTTGATTAATTCCATCTCCACTGATAGTTTACTGGAAGTTTATACATATTCCCCGTCCATCATGTTAAGACTTGTGTTAAGAGATATTTTCTCAACACTTTACCTCCCCTCGCTTACGCATCCCGGATGTTACTTGTTGGGGGTACCAAATAAAAAAATATTGCGCCTCATTTTTTTTTTCTCTGGGTTTTTTTTAAATTCTGGAAAAAAAGGGGGGCTTCGGACAGCCATGGTATCGGTGTGTGTGTCTGTGTGTGAGACTGTCTGTGTGTGCATGTGTCTGTGTGAGTGTGGGGGGGGGTGCTGTGTGTGTGTGTGTGTTTTGTGTGTGTGTGTGTGCATGTGTGAGTGTGTGTCTCTGAGCGAAAGTGTGTGTTGTGAGTGTGTGTGTTTGTGTGCATGTATGCGTGTGTGCATGTGTATGTCTGCGTGTGTGTCTGTGTGCACAAGTGTGTATCTATGTATGTGTCTGTGTGTCTATGTGCATGTCTATGCGTGTGTGTTTGTTCATCTGTGCAGCTGTGTGTGGGTACGTGTGTCTATGTGTGTGGCTGTGTGTGTGCATGTCTCCATGCGCGTGCGTGCATGCATATACGTGCATAGACTACTGTACCTTTCTGTTAAACTGAAGCATAGATCCATTAAACAAGAGGTGGTCTCGTGGACTGGTTGGGAGTTGAGGGGGTTGGAGGGGAAGTGTGTAAGATGCTGGTTTAAACCGTAGACAGACACATAAAGCTGGAGTAACTCAGCAGGACAGGCGTATCTCAGAAGAGAAGGAATGGATGACATTTCGGGTCGCGACCCTTCTTCAGACTGGTTAGGCAAAAGGGGAACGAAGGATATAGACGATGATGTGAAGAGATAAAGAACAATGAATGAAAGATCTGAAAAAAAAAACTGATGATAAAGGAAGCTGGCCTTTTTTAGCTGTTTGCTGGGTGAAAACAGGAAGCTGGTGTGAATTGGGTGAGGGAGGGATTGAGAGAGAGGGAATGCCGAGGTTACTTGAAGTTAGAGCAAGCAATATTCATACCTGTGAGCTTTCCAATTATAGTTTTGTTTTAGTTTGGTTTATTAGTGCCAAGTGTACAGTGAAATGCTTCTTTGTTAACGCATAAAGACAAGGAACTAAATTTGATTACAATCCAACCACCTACAATGTACAAGGTCAAGGGAATAATATTTAGTGCAAGATACAGTTCAGTGAAGTTTGATCAAAGATAGTCCAAATGTCTCCAATGGGTAGATAGTAGGTCAGGACCGCTCTCTAGTTGGTAATAGAGTGGTTCGGTTGCCTGTCTAGAACTGCCCCTGAATCTTGAAGTGTGCGTTTTTACCTCTGGCCTGATGGGAGAGATCAGAAGAGGGAGACTCATCCATGATGATGCTGGTGGCCTTGCCGAGGCAGCGTGAAGTGCAGATGGAGTTGATGGAAGGGAGGCTGGTTTGTGTGATGGTCTGGGCTGTGTCCATAATTCTCTGCAATTTCTTGCGGTCTTGGATGGAGCTGTTCCCAAACCAATCTGTGATGCATCCCAATAAAATGCTTTCAACAGCACTTTAATGCTGGACCCCTTGTGGTTTCAAGAAGGGCAGATTCTAACCATGTACTGATTACAGATGGGGAGGATACAGACAAACTAAAATTCTCCAGAGTGAAGTTTCATTTTGGACGATGGTGAGTGAACACGTTGGCTGTGAAGTGTCAAAAGTTAGGAGGAGGTTTTGGCACATGTGAGTCCGAGGCTGCGTGCCAGCATTGCCAGACGGCCCGGGCAGGATAGGTGCCAGGCCTTGAGGCTCAGGGGCCCTGCTGATACAGCTTTGCCCTTTCAATGCCCCCCCTCCACCCCACAAGCAGCCGCACCACCAACTGTTGCCACGGAGAAGTCTTCACCTTCACGGTGTCTTTGCCACAGACGGCTGTGGAGGCAAAGTCAGTGGATATATTTAAAGCAGAGATGGATAGATAGGTTCTCGATTAGTACCGGTGTCAGAGGTTGTGGGGAGAAGAGAGGAGAATGGGGTTAGGAGGGAGAGATACAGTAGGTCAGCCATGATTATTTAGAGATACAGCACGGAAACAGGCCCTTCGGCCCACTGGGTCCGCGCCGACCAGCGATCCCCGCACATTAACACTATGCTACACCCACTAGGGACAATTTTCACATTTACCGAGCCAATATACCAATCCACGCAGGTCACGGGGAGAACGTACAAATTCCGTACAGACAGCGCCCGTAGTCAGGATCGAACCCGGGTCTCCGGCGCTGCATTCGCTGTAAGGCAGCAACTCTATCGCTGCACCACCGTGAGTTGCCGAGTAGACTTGATGGGCCGAATGGCCTAATTCTGCTTCTATCACTTATGACCTTAAGACCACTCTGCACCAAGGCAGCAGGCCACTGAACAAACATGACTGGAAATAGATACAAAAAGCTGGAGTAAGTCAGCGGGTCAAATACTCCAGCATTTTGTGTCTATCTTCGACGTAGACCAGCACCTGCAGTTCCTTCCTGCACAAACAGGACTGGAACGTGGATTGGCTGCAGAGGCAGCGGCCCAGAGTGTGGGAGGGAAGACAAGGACATCTGATCATCAGCATCTGTGGGCAGATCGCGGTTACGGTCAAATCATCTCCCTCCTCCTCTGGGTGCCCCTCTGCACCGCCTCTCTGTTTCTGCAGCCTCTCAAACATTCAGAACGCAAAGCCAGACACAAAATGCTGGAGTAACTCAGCGGGTGAGGCAGCATCTCTGGAGAGGAGGAATAGGTGACGTTACTTCTTGTCCTTGCTCCCATGCAGCAGAAGGCACAGCAGCTTGGAAGCGTGCACCACCAAACTCCTGAATGGACCTCCCATGGACTAAGATACTGTTTGGTTCACCTCTGCCTCATCGTGAACATTGGACTTTCTCTACAGAACTACAATGCTGAGAACTATATTCTGCCCACGTTATCTCCCCCTTCGCTCTACCTATTAGACTTGAATCTGACTTGATTGGATGGTATATCTGATCTGTTTGGACACCATGCAAAAACATGGCCCTCAGCACACGTGACAATAAGAATCCTCGAACTAAAGAGAGTTGTGATGAGATGTACTAATTCCCATTACTTCCCGTCAAACAACTTGCTGAAAAACAACACATTCGGAAGTTGGTCCAAACAGGCAGAAGCAGTGATGATGAAGCATGATGATGTCCACACTCAAATGGACTGATGACCTAGGCCGACATGGGCAATGCACCTGAGGATTGCCATTGCCAATAAACCAAACCTGAAGCTTCTTATTAATTTACTTTATATGAATTATACTGGGGCAATGCCCAGGTTCGATCCTGACTACGGGTGCTGTCGGTACAGAGTTTGTACGTTCTCCCCGTGACTTGCGTGGGTTTTCTCAGAGATCTTTGGTTTCCTCCCACTCTCCAAAGACCTACAGCTTTGTAGGTTGATTGGCTTGGTATAAATGTAAATCATCTGTAGTGTGTGTGGGATAGTATTAATGTGCGGGGGTTGCTGGCGGGCACGGACCCGGTGAGCCGAAGGGCCTGTTTCTGCTCTGTATCTCTGTGACACCCGAATGAACCGTGATACTCTATTTAGCAACTCTTGCATGGATCATCACTCTAACATCAGCAGTATCCCTTTAACTGGTCCTAATTGATGTGCTCCCTGTATTAACCAGCACCAACCGCAATACGTGTAAAAAGGAACTGCAGATTCTTGTTTATACTGAAGGTAAACACAAAGTGCTGGAGTAACTCAGTGGGTCAGGTAGCATCTCTTGAGAAAAAAGGATGGGTGATGTTTCGGGTCGGGACCCGTCTTCAAACTCACAGTCACACTTCAGTCTGCAGAAGGTGCCCGTCCCAAAACGTCTTCCATCCTTTACCTTCAGAGATGCTGCCTGAGCCGCTGAGTAACTCCAGCACTTTGTGTCTACCAATCATAATATGTTCAGCTTAGTTTAGTGATACAGGTTGGAAACAGAGCCTTCAGACCAACGGATCCACACTGGCCATTAGTCACTCGTTCACATGAGTTCACTGTTATCTCACCTTCGCACCCACTCTTTGCACACTTGTGAGGTAAATGAAACTTTCACTACTTGTAATTTACTTAACTTTATTTAAGCTTTAAGCAACTTATTTCTTTAATACATTACTCAGAAACGTCTGGCAAACATGGCTGATTCCGCAGGCCTTTCCCGCCCGAAATACTTTGCACATGCGCACACCCCGGGAATGTCCTGCGTATGCGCACACTCTAGAAGAACCCCGCACATGCGCACATGCACCCACTTCATTCTCCCCTCCTATTTATAAGTTGAGACGGTCAGGAGGTTTAATACATCTTGATGACCGTCGCAGAACTGGAGCTTCAGGTAATGGCGTTTCAATAGCTGGTGGTAGATATATTGCTTCGTCATCAACTTCACTCATATTGTTATTTAGATTTACAATTTTAGAATTTCTTATAGAAGTTTCCATAGGGGATGCTGGAAGTGTTGGAGGAAGTTCTCGATTAGTGTTATCAAGGAGTGACGGAGCTGATGGAGAAGACGGACATGGTGCAAGGTCACGAAGTGAGACAGTTGACTGGCGCCCGTCCTGATACTTGATAGTTGCATAAGATGGGTTGACATCAGTCAGTTCAAATTTATCAACAAAGGGCTCGTTCTTATTTAATCGGACATAACGACGAAGCAACACAGGCCCAGGGCTAGTCAACCATGATGGCAGAGAAGTACCACTAGAAGAACACCATTTGAAGTTAAATAACCGCTCATGTGGAGTAGTATTGGTAGCAGTTGACAGTAGAGATCTGATGGAGTGTAATGCATCTGGTAGAACACATTCCCAATGCTGATCTGGTATGTCATTTGATTTTAAAGCCAGTTTCACTGCTTTCCAAATGATTCCGTTATACCTCTCAACCTGACCATTTCCAATAGGGATGATATGGTGTTGTTTTACTTGTTGCAATTCCTCTCTTAGAAAAGTAGTCCTTTAAATCTTTCGACATGAATGAGGTGCCCCTATCAGAATGTATGTAACTTGGAAATCCGCAGAAAGAAAACAGTTGATCTAAACATTTGATAACCATAGCAGCTGACATATTAGGACAAGGAAAAGCAAATGGGAACCTCGAATATTCGTCAACTAACGTAAGTATATAAACATTTCGAGAGGAGGATGGTAAAGGCCCTTTGAAGTCAATACTCAAACGTTCCATAGGTTGAGTAGCTTTGATCAATCTTCCTTCTTCAGGACGGAAGAACCTTGGTTTTAATTCAGCACAGATTCTACATGAAGCACACGTCATCTTCACATCTTCTGTAGAGAAAGGTAAGTTTTTGGAACGAACATAGTGTAACAAACGAGTGACTCCAGGATGACACAGCCCATTGTGAAGATCAGTGAGTGCAGAAGAATGAACAGAGGCACAAAATGCTGGGGTTAATGTATCCAGAGCAACATTATCCTTACCAGGGCGGTACTCAATTGAATAACTATATGCAGATAATTCAATCCTCCATTCATGAATTTTACTGTTCTTAATCTTCGTTTGTTTTCGATTATCCAGCGTAAAAGCTACTGAACGCTGATCTGTTCTCAAAGTGAAGTGCTGGCGAGCAAGGAAATGACTCAATTTTCTCACTGCCTCAATAATTGCTGTAGCTTCCTTTTCGACGGGTGGGTAGTGCAATTCACTACCTTGGAGAGTACGAGACATGAAAGCCACTGGCCGTCCTCCTTGATTTAATGTTGCTGATACTGCTAAATCAGAGGCATCACATTCAACAACAAAGGGGAGATCCTCGTCAATGGCGTGTAATGTCGCAGATTCCAATTGTTTCTTTAAAGAAGTAAAAGCACCAACTGCTGTAAATTTTGCTCTAATCAAAGGCTGAATTTTGTCAGAAAAATTTGGTATCCATTTTGCATAATATGCAAACATCCCAAGGACCCTTCGTAGAGAGTTTAATGTAACTGGAACAGGTATCTCTTGGAGTGGGCGGAGTCTTTCTGGATCAGGCTTGATTATATCATTTCCAACCCAATAACCAAGAATATTAATTTATGACACTGATGTTATTGACTTAGCCTCATTTGATGCTAGATTTTTAGAATGTACAACATCTAAAAACCGTTGTACATTTTCATCATGTTCAGCTTGGTCTTTTCCTGCAATAGTTATATTATCAAGATAAGGGAAAGTATCTTTAAGGTTTTCCTATTCAACAAGTTTGTCCATCTCTCTCTGAAAAACATCCACGCCATTAGTTACACCAAAAGGAACTCTGCAGTAGTGATATAATTTCCCATTTGCTTCAAACGCAGTGTATTTCTTCTCTAATTCCTTCAAAGGAATTTGGTAGTAAGCACTTTTTAAGTCAAAAGTAGAGAATATCTTATACTTAGCTAATGTATTGATAATCTCTTCTATTCGAGGTAATGGGTATGCATCGAGGTCCGTGAACTGGTTTATAGTTTGAGAGTAATCAATGCAGAGTCTTTTTCTATGTCTCTCCAAGAGGTCCTTAACCACGACAACTTGTGCCCTCCAAGGGGAAGAGCTGGGTTCTATGATACCTTCTCCTAAGATTAGTTACTTCTGTGTTGATGAAGTTCCTATCATCTTTACTAAAGTGTCTTGATTTTGTAGCAATTGGCTTGCACTTGGAGGAAAAATTAGTGAATAATGAAGGACATTCAACAGATGCAGCAGAAACACCACACAATACTGGTGGCTTTGACAATACAAGGTCAGGCATAGATCCTTCATACATTATTTGAAGTGATCTGTGCAGTTTCTGGAAATCCTGACCCAGAATTATATTGCTACACAAATTTTTCAAAATACCTAGACATACAGATTTATAGCTAGTTTTGTTTAGAATAAAGTCTACAATACAAGATCCTATAATTTGAGTGTTGAGAGTTGTCAGAGCCATCGAGATTTCCTTATTTGAAGGAATTATGGTTAGATTTAGTCGAGACACAACTTGTTCACTTATAAAACTTTCTGAACTGCCAGAATCAAGTAATACATTAAGTGTATGGCCACTGATGGATACCATTGTAGCTGCATGAGACAAGCTCTGAGGAAATGCAGCTGTAATTGCACATAAAGAAGGCATATACATGGCAGCAGTCACAATTTTTGTAGTTGCTTTGGACTTGCATACTCTAGAATAATGTCCCTTCTTGCCACAACTATTACAAGTTGCCTCTCGAGCAGGGCATATCTCTCTCTTATGAATATTACCCCCGCAAAAGTAACAGTTCCTTTTTGAATAATTATATGCAGCAGCAAGGGCCCCTTTATCCGTAGAGATTGTTTCAGTTTTCTCCATATTTGTACTTGGGTGAGATTTGTTTGTAGTAGTTGCAGCAGAATACACATTAGATGAGCCATAAGCATCTGAATGTTTCTGAGCCAAGTCCAAAGAGTAAGCTTGATTGTAAGCTGACTGTAAATCCAAGGTTTTGTGTTCTAATAGTCTCTGTCGTATTAAAGGCGATGCCAAACCATTGATAAAAGCGTCTCGAATAACTTCCTGTCGATATTGATCAGCCGTAACTGCTTTGAAGGCACAGTCTTTACTAAGTCTTTGATGTTCTTGCAGAAATTCATCAAGTGACTCACCAGGTTTTTGTTTCCGAGTAGCAAGGAGGTGTCGAGCGAATATCATGTTGGGTGTCTTAACGAAGAGTCTGCTTAGTACATCAATAGCAGAATCATAAGTTGTACATTCCTCTATGTACTCGTATACATCAGAAGAGACGAAGCTTATTAATGTCTTAAGCCTGTCTGGTGCATCGTTGCCACACTCCTCAAAGAAGTTATTTAGTGTACGAAGCCAGTGCTTCCAATTCTTTGCAGCAGCAGGTGAGTTGGGATCCAGATCCAAGCATTGGGGTTTCAATAGTTTCTCCTTCCCAGGTCGGACTGTTTGACTTGTAAGATAAGTTGCTTAAATTGTTGTGAGGTAAATTAAACTTTCACTACTTGTAATTTACTTAACTTTATTTAAGCTTTAAGCAACTTATTTCTTTAATACATTACTCAGAAACGTCTGGCAAACATGGCTGATTCCGCAGGCCTTTTCCGCCCAAAATACTTAGCACACGCGCACACGCGCACACCCCAGGAATGTCCTGCGTATGCGCACACTCTAGAAGAACCCCGCACATGCGCACATGCGCCCACTTCACAGAGGCAATTTACGGAGGCCAATTAAACCCCAAACCCACACGTCTTTGGAGGAAATTACAGCAGTGGGAGGAAACCCACGTGAGAATACGGCGAGAAATCCGCACAGACAACACCGGAGGTCAGGATGGAACCCAGGTCTCTGGCGCGGTAAGGTTGCGTCTCTACCAGCTGCACCACTGTGTTCTTTTTACTGAACGTGATGCTCCCTTTCCTAACCAATACTCGCAAGGTTGCCATCTTGATCAACTAGCAGAAAACATAATAGCTTTTAAATAACTTGTGGTTCCTGTAAAACCTCGTCCACTGACTGGCATTCACAGGGAAGCTTTCCTTAACTGAAGAACACTCAAACCATTTTCCTCAGAATGATGTTGACTGCATTACATTTCCAGCCAGTTACAGGTAGCTGGACTACAGCAGAGATGTTGGTACCTGGTTGACTCTGGCCCATTCCACTTCAGATCAAGTTTAGTTTAGTTTAGTTTAGTTTAGACATACAGTGTGGAAAGGGGGCCCGTCTGTCTACCGAGTCTGCACCCACCAGCGATCACCCATACACCAGTTCTATCCTACACACACTGGGAACAATTTACAGAAGCCAATTAACCTACAAACCTGTACGGCATTAGAGTGTGGGTGAAAACCAGAGCGCCGGGATAAAATCTACGTGGTCACAGGGAGAACGTGCAAACTCTGTACAGATAGCACATGCAGTCAGGATTGAACCTGGGTCTGTGGCGCTGTGAGGCAGCAACTCTTTTATTTTATTTTAAAAAATAATAATTTTATTAGAAGAAAATACATAATAAAAAACATTTTGTTTGTAGTAGTCATACATTATTAATATTGTTTATATTATCAATTGTATATTAATTGTACTTCTATATTTTTTATATTTATATAGATAGAAAATAATAGAGAGAGAAAAAAGAAACCAAAAAAAATTAAAAGAGAATGGAATAATCAGCTAATTATACATCATTTGAGATATGTCCGTGAATTATAAAATGTAATTCTTCATCTAATCCTTGATTCGGGTTTCAGTCAGGCTCTCGTGCCGAACCAGTTTGCCCCTTCAAACAGTCAACGAATGGAGACCATATTCTAGTAAATAGTTCTTGTTTGTCCATTAAGACAAATCTTAATCTTTCCAAATGTAGGGTCTCCGACATTTCCATAGTCCACATTTTAATTGTAGCCTTACCAAAATTTTAATATTATTTTTTTCCCAATTATTAAACTATAGTTGATAAAGTTTCTTTGGCTTGTTGTAAATATGTGATTTTGTTCTAGTATTCCTAATATTATTAGTTTTGAATCGGGGTTCAATTGGATGTTGACAACTTCCGAAATGATCTTAAAAATTTCCGTCCAAAAGTTATTAATTTTTATACAACTTATAAATGTGTGTGTTAGGTTAGCCTCTGAGTGCTGACATTTTTCACAAATAGGAGATATGCTTGGGAAAATTCTATTCCCCAATGTTCTATTCCCCAATATTCCCTAGGACATTGAGGGAAGTTAGTGTAGAAATAGCAGGAGCTATGTCAGAAATATTTCAAAAGTCATTAGAAACGGGAATAGTGCCGGAGGATTGGCGTACTGCGCATGTTGTTCCATTGTTTAAAAAGGGTTCAAAGAATAAACCTAGCAATTATAGACTTATTAGTTTGACGTCAGTGGTGGGCAAATTAATGGAAAGGATACTTAGAGATAATATATATAAGCATCTGGATAAACAGGGTCTGATCAGGAACAGTCAACATGGATTTGTGCCTGGAAGGTCATGTTTGACAAACCTTCTTGAATTTTTTGAAGCGGTAACTAGGGAAATTGATGAGGGTAAAGCAGTGGATGTTGTCTATATGGATTTCAGTAAGGCCTTTGACAAGGTTCCCCATGGAAGGTTGGTTAAGAAGGTTCAATCTTTGGGTGTTAATGGCGGAGTAGCAAGATGGATTCAACAGTGGCTGAATGGGAGATGTCAGAGAGTAATGGTGGATGGCTCTTTGTCAGGTTGGAAGCCGGTGACCCAGTGGGGTGCCTCAGGGATCTGTGTTGGGTCCACTGTTGTTTGTCATGTACATCAATGATCTGGATGATGGGGTGGAAAATTGGATAAGTAAGTATGCAGATGATACTAAGATAGGTGGTGTTGTGGATAATGAAGTAGATTTTCAAAGTCTACAGAGAGATTTGGGCCATTTGGAAAAGTGGGCTGAAAGATGGCAGATGGAGTTTAATGCTGATAAGTGTGAAGTGCTACATCTTGGCAGGACAAATCAAAATAGGACGTACATGGTAAATGGTAGGGAATTGAGGAATGCTGTGGAACAGAGGGATCTAGGAATAACTGTGCATAGTTCCCTGAAGGTGGAATCGCATGTAATAGGGTGGTAAAGAAAGCTTTTGGTGTGCTGGCCTTTATAAATCAGAGCATTGAATATAGGAGTAGGGAAGTAATGTTAAAATTGTACAAGGCATTGGTAAGACCAATTCTGGAGTATGGTGTACAATTTTGGTCGCCTAGTTATAGGAAGGATGTCAACAAAATAGAGAGAGTACATAGGAGATTTACTAGAATGTTGCCAGGGTTCCAGCAACTATGTTACAGAGAAAGGTTGAACAAGTTAGGTCTTTATTCTTTGAGCGCAGAAGGTTAAGGGGGGACTTGATTGAGGTCTTTAAAATGATGAAAGGAATAGACAGAGTTGACGTGGATACGTTTTTCCCATTGAGGGTAGGGAAGATTCAAACAAGAGGCATGACATGAGAATTCAGGGACAGAAGTTTATGGGTAACATGAGGGGGAACTTCTTTACTCAGAGGGTGGTGGCTGTGTGGAATGAGCTTCCAGCAGAAGTGGTGGAGGCAGGATCGATTTTAACATTTAAGAGTAAAGTGGATAGGTATATGGACGTGAAGGGAATGGAGGGGTATGGTCTGAGTGCAGGTAGATGGGACTAGGGGAAAACAAATGGTCGGCACGGACTGGAAGGGCCGAGAGGGCCTGTTTCCGTGCTGTAATTGTTATATGGTTATATGGTTATTTAATTTTGTTTTTGAATAGTGCAATCTATGTAATACTTTAAATTGTATTAAGGAATGTCTAGCATTTAACGAAAAGTGATGTACATGTTGTAAGCTATCGTCCCAAATATCTTGCCTTATTGTTTGGCCTAGTTCATTTTCCCATGATTGCCTATATATTTCCGTCATGGGTGCATCGTTATCTAATAGGATATTATAAATATAAGATATCAATTTTTCTGTGTTAGGGTGTTTGTTCAAACATTCATCAAGAATTTCTGTCTTTCTATTTCTATAGTCCTGTGTATTTGATTTAGCATAGTCTCTAAGTTGTAGGTATCTAAAGTAGTCATTTGAGTGAAGCCCATAAATTTGTTGTAGCTCCTGAAATGAGAGGAATGCACCTTTCCTGTAGAGATGACCCATCTTGTGAGGCAGCAACTCTACTGCAGCTTCATGTGCCACCGTCTGTTGTTTTTACAGCACGTACATCTTTAATGTGAGGTTACAAGCTCAGGATATTCACAAGTGCAGTTAAAGACAAGAAAGCTGACCACAGTCCAGCAAGACTTCACTTAACTGGTGTAAGTAGCTGGGAGCAGTGCAGGGTGTCAGTGGGAGGGAGTGATTCAGAGTGAGATGTTTGTTAGCTAGAGTTTGTTTTGAACTGGGAGTAGTAATGAGAGCAAAAACACACCATGCACAAAGTGCCTCATCAAAGGTTTCAAACAAAGGTCTCAGGGCAACAGAGCAATAAATTGCTTGGAATCGCAGGCAGCATATGGCTTAACGCGTTAAGTGCTGCCGACGCCACTCTAATTGAGGCGTGTGTACACAGAGAGGCTCCTGTACACACAGCCGTTCACTCAACTCTAGTACATGAAACACAAGCAAGACTCAAAAAGCTGGAGCAACTCAGCGGGTCAGGCAACCTCTCTGGATAAAAGGAATAGGTGACGTATCAGGCCGAGACCCACACGTGTACACAATGCTCAAGGAAGGAATATTACCAACGTTGATGCTACCTTTACCTGACTCATGGTGACGTGCCCAATGCCGGGGGAGTCCAGAACCAGGGGTCACAGAGTAAGAATAAGGGGTAAGCCATTTAGGACTGAGATGAGGAAAAGCATTTTCACCCAGAGAGTTGTGAATCTGTGGAATTCTCTGCCACAGAAGGCAGTGGAGGCCAATTCAATGGATGTATTCAAGAGAGAGTTAGGGTTAAAGGAATCAAGGGATATGGGAAGAAAGCAGAAATGGGGTACTGATTTTGGATCATCTATTATCATACTGAATGGCGGTACTGGTTCGGAGGGCAGAATGGCCTACTCCTGCACCCATTTTCTACCTTTCTATCCTGAATAACCAGCGACAGTCAGAACGTTCCTCTGGATGATTTGTGCTTCCTCCAACGCCCCTTCACTCTCCAGTGCTACAGGAAGCTGGACTGCAGCCGAGATGTTTTTATCTTTTATGATAGTACCTGATGGCACGGTTGCCCAGCAGTAGAGTTGCTGCGTAATGCCCCTGTCCCACTTAGGAAGCCTGAACGGAAACCTCTGGAGACTTTGTGCCCCACCCAAGGTTTCCATGTGCTTCCCGGAGGTTCCCGGAGGTTTTTGATCTCCGGCAACCACCTTCAACTAGCATCGCAACCGTCTTCGACAAAAAAATTACTGATTTTTTTTTTTTTTTTTTAACGGAAACCACTTTTTTTATTTTTTTTTTAACGGAAACCGCTTTCGACTATTAGGGAGACTGACAAAAACCTCTGGGAACCTCCGGGAACCGCACGGAAACCTTGGGTGGGGCGCAAAGTCTCCAGAGGTTTCCGTTCAGGTTTCCTAAGTGGGACAGGGGCATCTCTGGAGAGAAGGAACAGGTGACGTTTCGGGTCGAGCCCCTTCTTCAGACTGGTAAGGGATGAGGGAAACAAGAGATATTGACGATGATGCTGAGAGATAAAGAAGAATGAATACATAATATGCAAGAATTAAAGTATCCGGCAACGGGGAGAAAAGGTAGGTTCAGGCAGGTTGAGCCGAACACCTGTCCCTCTACCTCCTCCTTTGACTCCGTCAAGGGCCCCCGAAAGTCCTTTCAGGTTAGGCAGAGGTTCACTTGCACCTCCTCCAACCTCATCTACTGAATCCATTGTTTAAGATGTGGACTCTTATACATCGGCGAGACCAAACATAGACCGGGCGATCATTTCGCGGAACACCTTCGCTCAGCCCGCGTGAACCAACCTGATCTCGCGGTTGCTGGACACCGAAGTCAGCACCGGCGACAACCTACGACAGCACCGACGACAGGAGAAGTCAAGCTACGATCATTGGCGTTAAGCCGGCTGTCGCCAACTGTCGTCGAAAAGCTTTAAACATTTCAAAATCCAGCGGCGACCAGAAACATGCTACGATTCTTTGGGCAACTGAGGAGGCGACTCACGACCATACAGGAGACACCCTCGTCGCCTGTAGTCACTTACAAAATCGCTTAAGTGGGGCAGGGGCATTACAGCCCAGTGGATTTCTCTCACTTCAGGAAGCCTGGCATTCCCTCTCTCTCTAACTCTCCCCCACCCAGGTGGCATCAGCTTCCCGTTTTCACTCTACGAACAGCTAACAATGGCCTGTTTCCTTTATCATTACCTTTTTTCATATCTTTCATTAATTGTTATCTCTCCACATCACCATCTATATCTCTTGTTTCTATTATGCCTAACCAGTCTGAAGAAGGGCCTCGACCTGAAACATCACCCATTCCTTCTCTCCAGAGATGCTGCCTGTCCCGCTGAGTTACTCCAGCTTTGTGTGTCTATCTTTGTTCCCAACTTCAACTCAATCCACTGAGGGCCAGTGGACTAAAATATTTATTTGCCAACCTATTTGCCGGTGATTCCACTTGCAAAGAACCACGTGCATTACCTACAGTACCTGCACTCCTAGTCCCATCTGCTCTACAACACTCCCCAGGGTCCTATCACTCATTCTGAAGGTCCTGCCTTGGTTTGACTTTCCAAAATACAACATCTCACACTTATCTGCACGAAAATCCATCAACCATTCCTCAGCCCACATGTCCAACCTGCATTAGCTTTTGTAACCAACTTCACTATCTACGATGCCATCCATTTTTGTGACATCTGCAAGGTGAATGGGGTTTAGAGGGAAAGATAGATCAGCCATGATTGAATGGCGGAGTAGACTCGATGGGCCGAATGGCTTACTTCCGCTCACATGACTTAGTAATGAACCTACTAATCATGCCTTGTACATTCTCAACCAAACCGTTGATTCAAACAGCAATGGGTCTAGCACCAATCCCCCGAGGCATACCATTAATGTGTACGGCTGCAGGTAGGGAGCAGATTGCCTGGTTGCATCAGGGCCTGCTGCGGCAACTTGAAACCCAGGAGCGAAGAAGACGGCAAAAAGTTGTGAATGCTGTCCAATCCATCACGCGTTCTGACCTCCCCACCGTCGAAGGAATTTATCTGAGTCGCTGCCTCAAAGGCAGCCAACATCATCAGAAACCCACACCACCCTGGCCACATATACATTTCACCCCTGCCATCGGGAAGAAGGTACAGGAGCCTGAAAACTGTAACGTCCAGGTTCAGGAATAGCTGCTTCCCTACAGCCATTAAACACTACAACATCCAAATAAGCTCTGAAGGACAAGGACTATTATTGTTATTATTGCACTGTTATTGTTTGGGTGTGTGTGTATGCCCGTGTGTGCGTGTGTATATACACAAACTGAACTTTTCTTTCTCAATTATGATATTGTTTACAGTGTACTATGTTTCCATATTCTGTTGTGTGCTGCCGCAAGTGAGAATGTGATTGTTCTATCTGGGACATATGGCAATGAAACACTCTGGACTCTTGGCTCTAGTGACAGGTCTCCAGTGCGATGAACAACATGGCTTGGTCCAGGAGTAAAGGAGGGAGCATCTGTACTTACTGAGCATGGTGAGGCACTAGGGCTTGTAGCACAGGGTAGTGGGGGAGTCCAGAACCAGGGGTCACAGTTTAAGAATAAGGGCTAGGCCATTTATGACTGAAAAATGTTTTCACCCAGAGAGTTGTGAATCTGTGGAATTCTCTGCCTCAGAAGGCAGTGGTGGCCAATTCACTGGATGTTTTCAAGAGAGAGTTAGATATAGGTCTTTGGGCTACTGATTTTGAATGATCAGCGATGATCGTATTGAATGGCGGTGCTGACTCGAGGGGCTGAATGGCCTACTCCTGCACCTATTTTCTATGTTTCTATGACAACGAACGGGGTGGAAGATTGCAACCTTCACGTGGTCCGCCCTGTTTCGACTAATGCAATCAACCCGACATGCACAAACAAATTGATCAAATAGAACAAGTTGACCTACACGCCACACGCAAGACGAAGATGACAACAAACGTGTTAACAGCAAGTCTGTGTGTGTTGGACGTATAATAGTAATGACAGCTGCTATGTTAAATATCAAGTACCAGCTGGCATCTTCTCAACTCCAGATGGATCAGAGTTCAAAGGTAGGGAAAATGAACGTTAAATAACAGATACTAACTGGCAGCTTGTTTTAATGTATTCAGAATGTACACCTTCAACAGTTTGTGTGACTTCTACGCAGGCGTCCAGTGCGATGAACAAGCTGGCTTGTCCCAGGCGTCAATGAGAGAGTGGCTGTACTTACTGAGCACGGTGAGGCGGGCGGGCTGGGAGCGCAGGGCAGCGTGCGTGGCCTGGCATTCATACACGGCGTCGTCCATCAGCTGTGCCTTCTCGATGCGGAGGCTGTATTCACCGGCGGAGTGGTCCCCCACGATGGAGTAACGGGGAAACCCTGCAACGGGAGAGTAAGCTCGGTAAAGCACTGCGCGCACGCACGCACAGGCTAACAAGCGTCCAGTTGGTTCAAAAGCAGCAGAAGCCCAGAGTTCAAAAATCATCGATGCAGGTGCAGGCGATGCTGTGGAATTTACTGAGCAGGAAGGAACTGCAGACGCTGGTTTAAACCAAAAGATAGAATCAAAATGCTGGAGTAACTCAGCGGGGCAGGCAGCTTCTCTGGAGAAAAGGAATAGCTGATGTTTCAGGTCATGACCCTTCTACAGACTGAGAGTCGGAGGAAAGGGTAACTAGAGATATAGACGGGGATATCAGGAGATGTGGAACAAATGAATAACAAATGAGTCGTCTTGTTGAGTCTCATTGTCTGTAACTCGTTTTCACCGAGCCCACAGCCTACAATGGCCTATGTATGAAGGAACTGCAGATGCTGGTTCAAACCACAGCGAACAATGGCCTGTTTCCTTTATCAATGTTACTTTTTTGCATATCTTTCATTTATTTGATCGATATCTCTCTTTATCACCGTCTATATCGCTCGTTTCCCTTTCCCCTGACTCTCAGTGCGAAGAAGGGTCTCAACCAGAAACGTCACCTGTTCCTTCTCTCCAGAGATGCTGCCTGACCCGCTGAGTTACTCCAGCATTCTGTGGAACTTACTATTATGGATGCGGAGTGGTGAAGCTCGGCAAAGATCCTTCACTCCTAATAGGAGGCGCGAAATGTAGTGATCCATAAAGTCTAATCAGGATCGGTCAGTCAAAATGATCGCTATCTCGATTACCTGCATGTTCAACACTGTTTACCTAATAGGCATGTTTACATTGCTGCAGGGTTTTGGTTCCAATTCTATGTTAGTGGTGATTCTCCTCAGTCTGTTTATTACTGGAGCAGTGCCTAATTCCACAGCCAAGAGTTTAACATGTGAACTGCGGCTGAAATAACCTTGTATTTGCTGATTAATCTGTTTACCCTCAAACAGAATATAAAGTGGCCACGGGTATATGGCAGGGTGGGGGGTGGGGGGGGGGGTGGGAGAGGGGGGCAATGGCAGGGCGGGGGGTATGGCAGGGCGGGGGGGATGCCAGGGCAGGGTATATGGCAGGGCGGGTAGATGCCAAGTGAGGTTGTTGTGGCAAGAACTGCAACACCATTTCAAAGACATATGTACGGGTACATGGGTAGAAAAGGTCTAGAGGGATGTGGGTCAAACATGGGCAGGTGAGACTAGTGTAGATGGGGCATCTGGGCCGGCACGATGCCCCATGTAATCTGGGCAAGGCCGTGGGCAGAAGGGCCTGCTTCCATGCTGTATGACTCTGTGACTATTTACTTTAGACTTTAGAGGTACAGCGCGGTAACAGGCCCTTCTGCCTACTGAGTGTGCGCTGTCCAGTGATCACCCCGTACACCAGCACTATCCTACAAGCTAGGGGCAAATTACAATCTTGCGGAAGCCAATTAGCCTATAAACACGCACGCCTTTGGGATGTGGGAGGAAAACGGAGAACTCGGGGAAAACCCACACAGTGGCTGGGAGAAGGGAGAAACTACGCACAAACAGCACCCGTCGTCAGGATCAAACCTGGGTCTCTGGCGCTGTGAGGCAGCAGCCCCACCCGCTGCACCACCGTGCCACCACCATGCCTCTTACCTGGCAGCTGCTTCTCCACCCCCAGCCCAAGCCCGTCCTTGGTCCAGAGGACGATGCCGCGGTAACCAGCGACGGCGCAGGACAGCGTGACCGGGTGCCCGGCCACCACCACTCGGTCCTCCGGCTGCAGCGTGAACGAGGAGGCATGGCCTGGCGGGAAAACAACAAGAAACCTGGCGTCAACCAAGCGGCACTCTGTAAAGGAACGTACGCTTCTCTCAAACACCACGGATAATACCACAAACACTCAACTGGTCCGAGAGCATGTATATCGGGGGCAAAAGAGTCAGCATGGATACTGGCCATTTGCCACAACTTGCCCATCGCCACTTGTCCCACCTGCCTGCGTTTGGCCCAAATCCCTCCAAACATGTCCTGTCTAATTGTTTCTTAAGCGTTGGGATAGTCCCCCACTTCACCTCCTCTGGAAGCTCGTTTCATACACCCACCACCCTCTGAGTGAAAACGTTACCCCTCAGATTCCTGCGAGGAGTACCCAATCTATTTCTTTCATGATTGTATACAGATAAGATCACCCCTCATCCTTCTGAGCTCCAAGGAATAGAGTCCCAGCCTGCTCATCCTCTCCCTACAGCCCAGGCCCTCGAGTTCTGGCAACATCCTCGTAAATCTTCTCTGAACCCTTTCCATCTTTCCTGTAAAATAGTGCCCAGAACTGAACACAATACTCTAAACACAGCCTCACCAATGCCCTATATAACTGCAACATGACCTCACAACTTCCATACTTATTTTTCAGGTATAACTATAGGTGATTGTTCAGGTCAATGAACCTGCATCCAAACACATTGTCACTGCTGTCTTCTCGTCAGCGATCTTCCCAGGACTGTACTGCCATTGGATGACCCAAGTTCACGTGGTGGTAGCTCTGGAGTAGTGTCATAGAGTCTACGACACCATGGAAACAGGCTTTTCGGCCCAACTTGCTCACACCAGCCAACATGTCCCAGCTGCAGTAGTCCCACTTGCCTGCGTTGGTCCCTATCTCTCCACACCTGTCCTATCCATATACCTCTTAACCGGTGAATCCTGAAGGCTTCATCACCTGACCTCCCAATTGCCTCCCCTGCCATTGGCCCTCGAACACATCAATTCTTCTGATGTCCCGCCTTTCCGCATGGAGACGTAGAGACAACGAGCCCTTTGACCCAACTCAACCATGCAGAGCAAGATGTCCACACACACCTCATAGAATTAAGAGTCAGATGTGTTTAATTGTCTGAAGATGGGTCCCGACCCAAAACATCACCTATCTATGTTCGACACAAAATGCTGGAGTAACGGACAGCGAAATGGGCAGCATCTCTGGGTAGATGGAATGGGTGACGTTTCGGGTCGAGACCCCTCTTCTGAACTTGAGACTTCCTACACATTTCATCTGCTGTACTGCAAAATCTTCTCAAGGTATTCCTACTTTGAAGAAGTTCTCCCCCTCTCTCCAACGAGGGTTCTGCAACACCCTCTCTTGCTGCTCCCCATCTATGATTCCTCCCGCTCTCCTCGGTCTGAAGAAGGGTCTCGACCCAAAACGTCATCCATTCCTTCTCTCAAGAGATGCTGCCTATCACGTTGTGTTACTCCAGCATTTTGTGTCAATCTTCGGTGTAAACCAGCATCTGCTGCCCCTTCCTACACCTACAGTATGTTCTCCAGAGATGCTGCCTGACCCACTGAGTTAATCCAGCACTTTGTGTCCTTGAGTTTATCATGTGTACCAACAACATAACAATAAAATTCTTACTTGCAGCAGCATAATGAATGAATGAATGAATGAATGAATGAATGAATAATTTTATTGGCCAAATATTCACATACAAGGAATTTGCCTTGGTGCTCTGCCCGCAATTGACAAAATGACATACAGTGACAGTTAGGAATGACACATAAAACATTAAACATTAATAATGAAACATTATTGATCAAACATTGTGAATTAAATAAAATACCAGAGCAAAAGGAGGCTACAATTTTTGGTTATTGAGTTGAGCTACTACTCATGGAAAAAGCTGTTTTTATATCTGCCTGTGGCAGCTTTGACAGTCCGGAGTTGCCTTCCAGAGGGAAGTGATTCAAAGAGTTTGTGGCAAGGGCGAGAGGGGTCAGAGATGATCTTGCCCGCTCGCTTCCTGGCCCTTGCAGTGTACGCAGGCCTATAACCACAATAAATACAGATGCTATGTAATAAACAAAAAGTGATATTAATTAATGAATAACCCCAGTACTCATGTAAAATAGTCCACATTCCAAGATGGTCCACGTTCACGGTTTAGTGAGTGTTGCGCATTGTTCAATCGCCTGATGGTTGTTGGGAAGATGCTGCTCCTGAAACTGCATGCCCCAGTTTTCAGATTCCTGTACCCTCTTCTCGATGGTAGGAATGAAATGAGAGTGTGGCCAGGATGATGCTGATCTTTGATGATACTGGTTGATATACAACAGGGAAGGCAACCCCTTGACCCAAATTGTCCAATTGTAAGAAAATCTTTGCAACTCAATTAGGTAATTCTGGGCTGACAGTTAAACTGCAGTTTCTTCTGGTTATGATATCGTTAAGGGTACTGCAAGTAAAACAAAACTTTTCTCATATTTCTGATTTATTTCCCTGGAGTGGTCACAGTTATGGTGAGAAACTAATCTTCAATTCCTGCAGCCCTTTGGGCAAGATAAAGATACACTTTGTCGGAATAACTCAGCGGGTCAGGCAGCATTTCTGGTGAACATGGATAGGTGACATTTCAGGTCGGGACCCTTCTTCAGACTGGTAAGGGATCTTGACCCAAAACATCACCTATCCATATTCTCCAGAGATGCTACATAACCCGCTGAGTTACTCCAGCACTGTGTTTTTTTTTACACCAGCATCTGCAGTTCCTTATGTCAGCCTTTAGGGAAATCAATAGACGTGGGAACCCTGAACTTTAATTATCTCCATTCGGCAGTACTAAATGCCTGTTGTAATGTCCGTATAAACGTTTGGCCAGGTTTTCTCTCAGGGTGTTGCCAATTTAGGAAGAAAGAAAGAATGAATAATACCAAGTGATATAGGCACAGCAAGTCCCTAAGGACACTCACTGAATCACTGATGAGTCCAAATCTCGGAGTTGGCTCCTGGTACTACTTTGTATGAGTGTGGATGAAGAGGGCAGTCTCTGACTGTGAAGCAACCTGATTGGAATTTAATTGACTCAATGAAAAATACTGCATGGAAACAGGCCCTTCGGTCCACTGAGTCCACGCTGAATAGCGATCGCCCATTTGCACGTGCTCTGTTTTGCATCCACTCTCTACACACCTGCTGTTGTCAAGCTGGAAAGGGTTCTGAGAAGATCTGCGAGGATGTCGCCAGGACTAGAGGGTGTGAGCTATAGGGAGAGGTTGAGTAGGCTGGGACTCTATTCCTTGGAGCGCGTGGATGAAGGGTGATCTTATAGAGGTGTATAATATCATGAGAGGAAAAGATTGGGTAGAAGCACAGAGTCCCTTGACCAGAGTAGGTGAATTGAGGACCGGAGGACATGGGTTTAAGGTGAAGGGAAAAAAGATTTAATAGGAATCTGAGGGGCAACTTTTTCACACACAGGGTGGTAGGTGTATGGAACCGGTTGCCAGAGGAGGTAGTTGAGGCAGGGAATATTCCAACATTTAAGAAGCAGTTAGACAGGTACATGGATCGGTCAGGTTTGGAGGGATATGGATCAAATGCGGGCAGGTGGGACTAGTGAGGCTGGGACATTCTGGCCGGTGTGGGCCAGCTGGGCCAAAGGGTCTGTTTCCACACTGTATCACTCGATGATTCTATGAATTTATGACAAGGGATGATTTACAGAGGGCCAATCAACCCACAAACCTGCAGGTCTTTGGGATGTGGGAGGAAACTGGAGCACCTGGAGGAAACCCACGAGGATCACGTGGAGAGTCATGTGCACACGGCGATTCAGGGAGACCGAGCACATGGGCGGACTGGACTTTGGACTGTGGACTGTGGAGATGGCGCCAAAACACGGTGGCTCCCGCGTGTGTGAACATGCGGAAGGGATTTCACTGTGTAGTCGTACGTACAGGTGACAAACAAAGCTCCATTGAACCGTTGAACTCCACACAGACAGCACCCGAGGGCAGGATCGGACCCGGGGCTGGGATAGCAGCAGCACTACCAGCTGCGCCACCGTGCCGCCCACGATGTCAGGCCTTCCTCACGTATTTTGGATCCCTGATCAAAATCCAGAGCTGGATGAAAGCAAACCCTCGAAGCTGAAGAGGCGCAAGGAGTGGATTTAGTGAAGTGTTGGGAACCAGTTATTCGTCACAGCTCTTTGTTCAGCGAAATCAGAATATGTTCTGGAATAATGCCACATTTCAAAGCGGCAAATGGAAAGAGCTGCAAGATTTTCAATTTAGATATGGCTGACATCGTTGTGAAGAGATGGAAATTGTGCACTGTATACAGGGTAAATATTGCAATGCCTTAAGCCAAGCAGGAAATAGCAGAGGACAAATGTAACCAGTGGGGTTTTTTTGTACGTTTGCACAGTTAATAAACATGTGTGAAATGTGACTGAAAAGAAAATGATGCGATTTATCCTTTCTGAGGGGGCCCCTTCTCCGTACTGACACATACTGCCGCAAAATAAACTGGCACTTTCCATGGTGGCACGGTTGGAGAGTTGCAGCCCTGGAGACCCGGGTTCGATCCCGACTCTGGGCGCTGTCTGTACGGAGTTTTCGCCCCGAGACCTGCATGGGATTTTCCCGAGATCTCCGGTTTCCTCCCACACTCCAAAGGCGTACAGGTTTGTAGGTTAACTTGCTTGGTGTATGTGGCTGGCCCACCGTGTCCGAGCCGACCAGTGATCACACTGTACACTAACATTATCCTGCACATTAGGGGCAATTTACACATTTCTTTACTGAAGCCAATTAACTCGCAAACGTGTAAATTTTTGAAATGAAACAGTAACTTGTACAGTAACTTGTACACACAGTAAATTTTTACTTGTGGCAAATATTGAACTATTTGAACAAATTTGCACAAGATTTGGAAAAAAAAAGACAAATCTGGCAGAGACTGACCACAACTCTGCTGCGTACATAAGATGCTGTTACGGTTGACACGTTCTACGGACCTACAATTGCTTCTACTTTTTCTTAGACTGCTTACAATCCATCTACCTCCAATATTCAGCCAAGACAAACCACAGCTTTGCATACAACATACACACTGGTTGGAGTTAACTAGTCAGGCAACATCTCTGGAGAGAAGGAATAGGTGACGTTTCACTGGCTGGTGTTGCTTTATGCCTGTGGAGCTGCCTGGCCACCGTTAGGATTTGAATGTTGTCTCCTTCAGTGCTTCTGGTAATTAGTGCGTGATCTCCGTTGCATTGTCAGTGACATATTCATTTTGTATCTTGTCCAACTTTGGTGATTGATTCACACCTTACAGGGTGAAGTGAGGAACCAAGTGTATTTGATTAACGATTAGCGCTGCCTCTCCACATTCTGCTGCGCATGCTCAGTGGTTCAATGGTACTTTATTGGCACGTGTACAGTGCAATTCCTTCATTGCGCACAATTCCGTGACAATCCGACGATAATTGGGTGCTAATCATACTAAGTGTAAGAGAGTAAGACAGTAGACCACACTGAGTCAGTACGCAGTCGCCGTGTTTTAGGCGGCATCCTGTACCCTTCAAGTCTGGAATTCAATGTGTGGGTGTTTGTGGGGCTGGTGATGTGCCAATGTCCTCCACCGCAGTCCCGCAGCTCCGTGTCGCTGCAGGCCGCGTCTGATCCACGTGCTCAGCCACTTGAATCAAGGCCTGATCTAATGGAGCCCCAGGCTACTGCAGGGCCTCCAGTGGCCAACTCGACCCTCGCAATGCCTCCTCGATGGAGCCACAGATGTACTGGCATCAGTCGCTCAGATAGTCCTGAAGTCCTGTTTGTGGGTGGCTGACCCAGTCCCATGACCAGATCATCCCCTCACGTTGGCGTTGCTCAAGGATTAGAAGTATTGGCCAGGACATCTAGCAGGGCACCAGACAATAGTCCACTCAAGGGGGGAGAAGGGGGGAGAAGGAGTGGAGACAGCTTTTAATAAGCCAGAGATACACAGCTGTGAAGTTCGGCGGACATTTAACATTACCGGTCGGTTATCCTTGGGTCTGAAAACTCATGCTTACGTTCTTTTATCCCCAATGAGCCAAAGAAAATGACCGGTCAGCAAAGGCGATTAACTAAAACTACCTACGACTACCTCGACCACCTACAACTACATGGCGACCCCACTACAGCTGCACCTACGACTACAGATTATAGATTTTCTCCATGGCGATTTTCTCAATTGTTTGGTCACAGAAACTTTTGTGGCAACCATACTGAGGCCGCGACTAGTTCCCAGAACGCGGGAACGCCTCGCCACCATGAAGGAGACTCACCAGAGACCACCAGCGAACATGTGGCG